>JBCNYH010000003.1:5861809-5875405 GCA_039654325.1 Tandanus tandanus
ATATATATATATATATATATATATGAATTATATATATGTCTATGAAAAAGTTTTTTTTCTCATAATTTAAACAGTTAGACTTATCTGTTTTTGCAAACAAACTCTTCACATGATCCTTAGTACAAGGTTGGAGTGTAGCATTCCGGGCATGGATCTGACTTTGATTGATATTTTTTTTCATTGCAAATTTCAAACAAGATTCGAATAAAAAAAAAAAAAAATGACTGAAAATCATAGTTTTTAAATCATAAATAGTGGGCTCGCGAGTGGCGCATCAACAGGATGCGTGACTATCAACCTGGAGATCACCGGTTCGAATCCAGGTTGATGCCGCAGCCATCTGCGATCGGAAGTCCATGGGAACTAATTGGCCGAGCTCTCACGGGAGGGAGGGATGGCATACGCTCACTTCCCTGTCACTCACAGCGATCACCAGCTAATCATGGGCGTCTGTGAGTTCATTCCTTCGAGGGAGCGGATATCGCTTATAAATTAAATAAAACAAAAACATTGGTATGAACACTGAGATTTAATGTTTAAACAAAATTTACTACAGGTTCACCATGTCTTAAAATTAAATAAATACAATTATACTGTAAATTGACCAAAAAAATTGTTTACTGAAACATTTTTGATTGAATAAATAAAATGTCAGTACTTGGGTAAATGATAGACTGAAACATAATGAGATCCATTCGTAAAAATAGAGCTCCAAAGTCGGTTATACTGGCCGTTGTAGCATTTGCTGTTTGAACGCTATTAATTTTTTTATTATTAATAAATTATTTCATTATTAGTCACACATGTAAAATTTGCAGCCTAGGCAACCTTGTGCTGGTATACTCTGTATTTTCACTTGATGGATTGTGCAGATTAGTTCCTGTGGTGTTTAAAAAGTAAAGCTGCATATATTAATAGAATGCTCATTTCCACGACGTGAATCGTACATTTCCGCAGTGTACAGTTTTGTTTTTAATGTTTGATTTTTGTGACCCATAAACATAACCAGATGCTACTTATCTTCACAAGAGCGCCTTTTATAGAGTTAGATTGGATTATTGACTTCTCCAGCCAAGAAGATATTTTTGTTGGATGATTTCCATAGTCACCTTAGCTGTATTTTTGCATCACCTTATATGCCGAAAGGTGAGCTGCACTGATTTGGATCTGAGCAGCTGTAATGCCTCTGTACACCTCAGAATCTATTCTGCTTGGTCTCTATATACACGCACTTCATCAGTAAAAACAGGGCGGACAGTAGAACTTGTGTTTGCACACACGTGAGCCATGACAAACCTGCTTGTTTAACAGATAAAGTACTATGCTTTAGAAAACAAACACTTTCTTTAGTCTGAACTGAATCTCATGCATCCATACCATTCTGCACCAAATCTCTTTAAACATTTATGTACTTTTAAGTAAGTTTGAACCTGTTGTGTTGCTCTTCAGGTTTAACAGCAGCAGGCCTTTTTGATGATATTGGCAAATAGTAATAGGGTATGGTACAAGGTATAGTACCATAGGGTATAGGTAGGTATAGGGTAAAGTAATAAGGTATGTGCAGCTTTACATCCTGAAAATCGTTGCATAATTACATAAATTGTTTTCTCTATGACGGAAAACTTTAAGGGCGGGACAGTGGCGTAGTGATTAGCATGCCCACCTCACAGCAAGAAGGTCCTGGGTTCTATATATATATATATATATATATATATATTAAATCCTGAGTCGATTTTCCATAGAACAGTGCTCAATACATCGAAGTAGAGCGAAATATATGGTATGTGTGAAAAATAAAGGACTACAGTTTTATCCCGACAAGCCTGTTTCGTGGTTTGCCCACTCATCAGGGGATTTATCTTTATTTATATTTATTTTTCCCACATACCATATATATATATATATATATATAATTTTTTTAATGAATGTAATATATGTACAGTATCTATGAGCGTATATACATATATAAATAATTTTTCCCCCTTTCTGTTATTCTAGGTATCACTGTTCATTAATTTTTCATTCCGGTGCTGTGATTTGTGTTTGATCAGGAGGAGGTTGGAGTCGAAACAGATGAGGATCATAAAGTGATGATTCCTAAAGTCTGAGAAAATCCTGGGTCCTGACGTCAACGTGTCGGCGGAAGGATGGACCCCTAAAGAGGAGATGCTCGTTTGTCACTACTGTAATTATTTATGATGTATATGGTTGTAGGGAAAAAAACTACACGGAACTGTAAATAAGTTAAACATTAAATGTTTATTTTCTGATTACAAACAGCATCCATACAAAAAATATTGAGAGAGAGAGAGAGAGAGGATATTCTCTGAGAGTGTCTGCGATGCATTGAGCTGCGGTAACGTGGAGTGTCCACGATATGGCTAAAGACAGAAAGAGTGGCTTTCTTTTCCAGCAGAGCACAGATTAAACACATTCTTTTCATAATAAAAGTCCTGAATGTACAGAGAAAACTATTTTCCTGAGAACGTTTCCTCGTTTTATTTAGCTTGTGGTTGTTTCATTATTATTATTTTTTTTTATTTTATTTTTTTTTTTTACAGCCTTGGTGTTTGCTTTAATCCTGGTATGTTTAAAAAATTTTTAAATCAAAATGTTTTTGAATAAAACGAGAAGCATAAGCATTTGACCTCAACAAAAATTGTTTGAACATTTGTTTAAAAAAAATTAATAAATAGTTTGCAATGACAATTGTTACCATCAAAAAAAAAAACAACAAACCAAAAAAAAACCCAAACAAAACAAAAAAAAAAATACATATAATCTGAAATATCTAATTTGAAAAAAAATTATATGAATAAGCAAATAGGAAACACCCCCAAAACTAGAGCGCTACCCCTGTGGAACCTGATCTGCATACAGGAACCTGACTGGACATTTTTTTTTTTAATGTGACATAAAAATTCCTCTTACATGGAGAAGCATCCAAATTCACCGTGCTGCCACGTACACATACACACTGGAACCTGATTGGCTGTCATTTTTATGATGTCATAACACTCTGGAAGGCTTTATTCCTGATATGTTTTAGGTTAAACACAAATCTAAAGCTTAGCAAAGTAATTCCCCATCTTGATGTTTTTGTTGCCTTTTTTTCCCTGTAAATTGTGCATACGACTAAGCAGACAAGGCACCTGCGCCGTGATCAGCGCTCACAGTCCACAATCATGCGTTGTTGTTTTTTTTAATAGATCGGGGATTAGTATGACTTGTCGCTACATTTCTGTGATTAAACTTGTGCTTTGGGATGTGAATATGAGGTAAGAGAGGAAACACAAACGTGTGATGGACGGTTCGGCGTTTGGTTCCGTGTAGATTACATTTTCGAGATCACGGTCACCGTAGCATGGCGTGACGCTAGCGTTTGATTCAGAGGTAAGCGAAGAAGGAGCACGCGCTTCACGTGCGTAATAAACACTGACGTTATTGCATTGGTTTAAAGAGCTGCTGATAAACAGCACGTGGAACCTGGGGCGTGTTGGCGAGCGATACACACGAGTCACATGGCACGGGCGTGATCGGCACTTTCGCTTCCTCTTTCCTTCCTGCACATCAACAGATGAAAGCCTTTTCAACAGCAATGCGCAGGAATATCAAATAAGGATGAGATGCCACTGCATCTCTTGGAAATAAATCAATTGGAAATCAGTAACAATGTCTTTCTGAAAGCATTTGCTTCCTCCTGTACACGAGTATCAATGACCCCTACACCGGGCGCCACGATATCGTACGCCTTCTTTCGTTTCCTAACACTCGATCGCTGACTTTTCCACTTTCCACGCGACGGTGTTTCACCACCAAGTTAAAACACGTGCAAGATCGTTCCTTCGGTCGCGCGGTCTTGTTATTGATACTGTAAACACACAACGAAAAAAAAAAAGGGGGTAGAACAAACGAATGACAGATACTGAGCCCGTGAGTCGGGGTGGTTTCACCACGAAACCTTTGTAATTAACCAAAACGAACTGGGCGGCTTGGTGGCGTAGTGGTGAGCAAGAAGGTCCTGGGTTTGAGTCACGGGGGGTTTCTGTGTGGAGTCTGCATGCTCTCCTCGTGCTTGTGTGGGTTTCCTCCGGGTACTCCAGGTTTCTTCCCACAATCCAAAAGACGTACACGTTAGACCAATTGCCTGTTCCAAATTGCCCCTAGGTGTGAGGCTGAGTATGGATGGATGTATGCGTGAAGTTCAATAATGTGGCGAGCTGTTCAGGGTGCACCCCGCCTTCGCACAGTGATGGCTGAGATAGGCTCCAGCCTACCCGCGACCCTAATAGGCGTAAGTGGTTCGGCAAATGAGTGAGTGAGTGATAACGGTATTAACTAGTGAATGGGCACCTTTAAGGTGTGTTGGTACTGAAAGAGTTTTCCGGGCTGCTTATATTTTTATGAATCATACGAGTTCCGGGTCACTGGTGGGTTCAGAGTGGATCGTGCTTCGCCCTAAATCCAAATTTTAATACATCGTGCATTAACATGAATAATCTACTGTATAAACGTCTTACATTCTTGTGTATAAAGCTGTAACACACCCCAGTCCAGTCCACATGGCTTCGTGTGTCTTACACAGCGGCGTAAACTCTATTTCACATTCGCCCGTCACTCAGGCGAACGCCCTTTATATACACAACTCATACTGCAGGAGACCAAGTGGCTCAGTGTGTATCACATGCTGCATTGCGTGACAGGCACCTGAGGCCCTGTAGCGAGAAGAATGAGAAGAATAAGAATCTGTGCCTTTGGTAGAAGTACAGCAAGCTGAAACGTCTGTGAACTCCAGGTCCTGGGTGTCAGAGCGATCTCCAGGGCATCAATACAGCTGGCCGTTCAGCTGCCTCAGGACACACTCTACGAACTCCCTCAGCGTCTGCCGAACACACAAACACAAACGTGCGCACGCCGTCAAGGGTCAACAAGAAAACAATGCAGAGCAGTGCACTTTCGGGTTCCGGTCTCCGGGCCAAACCGCGTTTTTCACACCTCTCGGGTTCGAGGCTTGCTCGTATTACCTCCGGTTTGGCCGGAGGCATTGTGGTCACTGGTGGTTGATTATCTGTTTACCTGTGAGCAAAACTTGGTGGAACCACTACCCTACTCGAGTCCCAGAGCCGACCCGATTTTAGAATATCAAGGTCAAAGGTGAAGGTTAGAACGAGGTCACAATGTTTTGGAGATGGGGCGCTAGGAGAGACGTGCCGTTACAACGCGACACTAAAGAGGAAGCCGTATATCGTCGGCCCCCTGATGAAACCTGCTATCCTGCTATGAGTATGAGGTCATGCATGAATACCAATTAAGACAAGCCTCTGCATCGACCAACCCTCTCGAAGGTGGTGGCTCCATCTAGATGTTTTTGGGTAAATTCACACACACACACACACACACACACACACACAGACACAGACACAGACACACACATCACTATTCGATTATTAATTTGTCCATTTTTTGGTCGTTCCTGGAAAAAAGTAAAAGATGTAGATAGCATCATCAGGAGGCCAACGACATGAACTTTCACATGAGACAGTTACCTTTGACCTTGAGTAACTTTCAGAGGTCAAATCCCAGCTATCTTTTACACCCTTCAAATGTGAGTTCGGTCACGTCCGCATACATATCGTAGGATGAGCACGTGGGTAATTAAACCGGTACTTATACAGGACCTCACTGCTAAACAGCTGCGTTTTTGGGTGTGGAATCGCCGCGAGGAATTTTAGCTAACATTATTTAGTCGTGTGGGTTTTTCCATGACGCTCTCGGTGCAAGCGCTCGCACCCTCGTGTATCATGTCAACCTCCTTCTCGGATCATACCAAACCTTTCCCTTCCATCACCAAGCCTGAAACAGGGAGTAACGTGACCGGTTAAGGCAACTGTATTCCTCAGAATGTGGCTCGGAGCCGCACCGGATGCGGCTGATGCTAACCCATGATAAGGAATATAATATCTGGGCCACTTCCAGGCACAACAAACAATTATTACATTTCACCAACCTCCCTGAGCGCTTCACCAAAAAAAAAAGCATGCGTGAAAATAACCCGAGGTTCTTTTCTGTGAACGTTGATATGAGTCAATACATTCAGCTACATACTGCCCTTATATAGAATGTATATACTAGGCAGGTAGCCAAAAAAGCATCCCCTGTGCATACATATCGATATATACGCCCGTGACTGTGTGTTAGGGTGTGTAACCTGTGGTTTGCAGTGCTCCTCGATCCAGCTGAAGACGCAGGCCGAGAGCTCCTGGAAGCTTCCGACGGACACCGAGGTGACGAACGACTGGAACAGAGAATCCATGATGTTCTGAAACACGCTGAACTTCACCTGATCAGACACCTGCTCGCTGCCCTGCTGAGGGTTGTTCTGGTGAGCCTTTACAATCTGCTCGTAGTTCCTGTACAACACACACACACACACACACACACATACAGAACGAGTGAACATTTCGACAATAGCTGGGCCTTCTATGACATGCACATCTGCATCCGGAACCACTTTAAATACCCGGATACTGTGTATTTCCAAAACTATTGGGACGATCTTTGTATTCCCAGAGGATTGCTGGTGCCCATGAATGTAGATTATGAAACAGAGGCACTTTATTTCTACACTGGCTTTGTTTCCCCACTATTTAACTCTACCGCCATGTACTGCAATGTACAGCAAATACCATCCGTCCATCCATTTGCCAAATTGTTTCATCCTACTAGGGTATCATGGGGAGGCTGGAGCCTAAATCGTAAACACGATGCTTGGGTCCACATTTCCAGTGAGCGTTTATTTATGTCTGTTTATTTAGAACTATACACGGTACATTACGTGGGTTAGCTAGCTAATCCTAGCATGTTTTTGCTAACGTATTTGCCTGCCGAATCTAATAACTAAAATTTAGGTCGTGACCTGGATAACGCCGCTCATGGTTTCCCTTTGGAAACATTTAGAAGTAGATAAAATTCAAGAAGGTTACCAAGGCAACCAGAGCTAGTGACACTTTCAGTGCCGAAGCGATTTACTCGTCACTCATCGCTTCCTGTGTGAATGCCCCTTTACAGCCTGACAAATAAACCACCCCGGGGGGGAAAACCCTCCTTATCGAAGGTAATGAAAAGCAAGGCTGGACAATTGCACACGAAAATGGGTTTCTTTTGAACTTGTTTTTATAAAGCTGATGCTTTTGTTGTGGGTCTGTCAACGCACAGCAGGGCAATGCTCATAAAGTAGGTCTCGGGCTGGTTCTGTCCTCGTGTGTCTATCTTTCCCATTAGCGTAGTTATTACTTATCCTGTCTATATATATATATATATATATATATATGTGTGACGTGATTACTGGAGACCACAGCCAATCAGCACCAAAATTTTGCCAGGAAGCTTTGTTTAAAGGTAGAGGGACACTCATGGAGTGCAAGGTCATCCGCCGGGCAGAAATGGATTATGGTGACAAGTGCAAAACCAACCTGAAAAATCTACAGGTTTTTATAACGTGGCTTAATTGAATGAATGATGAAATGTCTCCCCCTAGTGGGTGTTTGATGAACAGCTTGCCTCATGTTAAAGAATTGGGGGTTTTTCCAGGATCTTTTTCCCCCCCAATATGATCCCATGCATGGATCACCTCCAAAATTGAATGGTTTGTTACTTGTACCACACCCTTCTATAGAAAAGGATTTCATTAAAATCCGTGAATAATTTTTTTGAGATATATTTCACACAAACAAACAAACAAACTTAGAAACCTAGTGGAGGTAAAAAGCTTAGAATACTTAACATTCTATGAAAAGCCACCAATCGAATGGCAGAACAGGACTGAACAAAACCCGCGAGGCTCCTATGTGTACAATAGTGGCAACGGCAAACCCTTTTCACGACGTAGGCTTTAAAATGATTGGTTGAACTGTAGCAACAGACAGTCGTCTTCTCATCGTAGCGATGAATTCCATGGATGATTTCTGGGTGTGTACCGTAGCTATCTAATAAGCACACAAGCGCATCAATTAATCATCACTCGTTCGCTGAACCGCTTTCTCACTATTAGGGTCGCAGGAAGGCTAGAGCCTATCTCAGCCGATACGGGGCGAGGGTGGAATACACTATGAACCCCCATCCATTCACACTCACATCCACACCTAGGGGCAATCTGGAACAGCCAATTAGCCTGATGTGCATGTCTTTAGACTGTAGGAGGAAACCAGAGTACCCAGAGGAAACCCACGCAAGCACGGGGAGAACACGCAAACTCCACGCAGAAACGCCCTTGCCGAGCCCGGGACTCAAACCCAGAACCTTCCTGCTGTGAGGCAGACATGCTAACCTCTATGCCACCGTGCGACCCATTTACCATTACGACAGTGTGAAACTATTCCATGCTTCCATGCTGCATCGTGTGGCGGAACATCGTCATGTTCTTGATTTCGCAGCTCTGGGATTAGTAGAAATCCATGAAACCCCCACCCCACCCCACTTCACCCCACCCAAAACGAACACAAATAAATCCACTCTCAGGGCTCCGTTTCATCATAGTGAACTTTGCTCATGTTACTTGTGTCCCAGTTCTTGCTGAGCACTTCACATTGTTATCAACTCGCCGCCCGAAGCAGAGTGTGATGTTCACAAAGGACCTGGACGGCTCGCCCAAACCGGTCACAGCTTAACGGTATGTTCTCACGCATTCACACGGTACCACCACTATATTCTAAAGCACTGATGTTTTCCTCGACGGCATCATAAATCCGAGTTTTAGGAGATTATTAATATCAATGCGCAACACGATAACACTTCATACTGAGTATTGAGACGTTAAGCATCATGACTGGATTTTCAGCCAATCAGAACGCACTCTTTTAGTGTCATCGTAAAAGGCACTTTTACACTTTCTCCTACAAGGATCACTGGGAGGCTTGGAGCCTATCTCAGCCGACTCTGGACCAAGGCGGGGTACACCCCCGGACAGTTTGCTAGGCTACCACGGGGCCAACACACACAACCATCCTAGGAGCCATTTGGAACAGCCGATTAGCCTAACGGGCATGTCTTAGTACTGTAGGAGGAAACCGGAGTACCCGGAGGAAACCCAAAACTCCGCACAGTGTGCAAACCCCGCACAGACACGCCCTCGCTAAGTCCAGGACTCAAACTCATGTCCTTCTTGCTGTGAGGCGGACGTGCTAACCACTACACCGCCATCTTATTATTTTTATGATGATTATAATAAAGCAAAGGCTCTTGGTCTTTGGAAGCGCGTGAACCCTTTACCTCTGGCCGACCACTTTTTGGAAACTTGACTCACATTTTCATAATCTTCAACGCCATCACTTCCTTCCTCAGCATGGACACTTCCTCTTCTTGCTTCTTCTTCTCCTTATGAAGAAACTGGATGTAGTCTATGGCTACACACACACACACACACACAGGTTTTTTTTTTTTTTTGTGTGAATGAATTCAGTTGAAAATCTCTACATTTCCACGTGCGTTTTTGGTGTCAGCGTTTCCATGACTACAGGTATGCAAATCTTGTCCAAATGTTAAATATCCTGCTTTGCCGTGTTATCATTTGTCGGTCAGGTGACCCACGTACTTTTCTGCAGCACCGTGGCTTTGCTGATCTTCTGCGAGGCCATGGCGAACTCGGACTGCTGCTGGCAGGTGGGTACGATGGACTGCAGGTCATCGTAGCCTTTCTACAGGAGTGTGTTTAGCAAAAGATATTAATTAGTAATTACTTAGTGAACAAAGTTAATAAACCCGGGCTGCTGAATTAAATCCAAACGAAGCGCTCCGACACAGCACGACAGCATGGCTCCTCACCTTAATAGCGTCTCGGCGTTTCTGCTCAGCCTGCGTGTGCGCTTGTCGCCTGCGGTCTTTATACGAGTCCTTGGTCTCGTGTTTATAGTCGCTGTCTTCATCATCTGAGAATCAACGATAGGAAGAATTCATTAAAACGTATAAGTGTAAACACTGCGGTGAGTGCAAACGTGAACGCCTACTTCATTGTGATTGACAGGAGCCTAGGCCATCACACCTCCCTACATTCATTCACTAAGGCCACGACTCCTCCACGCTGACTCGCTCACACCTCCTACATGTTATCTTTCACAAAGGCCACGCCTCCATGCGACCTCAGATGCTACATATCGTGTTTTGCAAATGACTTGTGTAGAGGCCACACCTCCTACATGCTGACTGACAGCCACAGAGATCACATCCAACACATTATTATTCACAAAGGCCACGCCTTCTTCATGCTGACTGACCGGTACAGAGACCACACCCAACACATTATCATTCCCAAAGGCCACGCCTCCTTCATGCTGACTGACAGGTACAGAGAGCACACCCAACACATTATCATTCACAAAGGCCACGTCTCCTTCATGCTGACTGACAAGTACAGAGAGCACACCCAACACATTATCATTCACAAAGGCCACACCTCCTTCATGCTGACTGACAGGTACAGAGAGCACACCCACTACATTATCATTCACAAAGGCCACGCCTCCTTCATGCTGACTGACAAGTACAGAGACCACACCCACTACATTATCATTCACAAAGGCCACACCTCCTTCATGCTGACTGACAGGTACAGAGACCACACCCAACACATTATCATTCACAAAGGCCACACCTCCTTCATGCTGACTGACAGGTACAGAGACCACACCCACTACATTATCATTCCCAAAGGCCACGCCTCCTTCATGCTGACTGACAGGTACAGGGACCACACTCACTACATTATCATTCACAAAGGCCACGCCTCCTTCATGCTGACTCACAGGTCCAGAAACCACACCAACTACACCACGCCAGGCACACATCCCTTCAACAATGGGACTGACAGGCACATAAGCCACGCCTCCTTTAGTAGGAGTGACGGAAAGACATTTCTGCATTTTGGTTCTCCTATCATCCCATTTACAAGTGGACATTAATAAGTCTTGTAATTTATTTTTCTATACATGTCTGTTTAAAACAAACATCTTTCCCGCTCAGGTGTAGTTATAGATCACTGAACGATCACCTGAGTGTAGGACTGTAATAATCACCTGTATTTGGTACTGATGAGGCACTGGTGGATCCAATACTATTGGCTCTGGAGACCACGGATCCCTTCCGGGCCGTTTCTGCAAAGAAATCTATTAAAGAGTAGAAAAAAACAACACCACAGTAAGGTATGTTATAAATAAAAACCATCATACATAAAATTACTGCAGTGTTGCATAAAATAAATAGAGGCGGAGTTTTGTACTTACTGTGATCAAAGCTGTCGCTGAAAGAGCCGTCTGTCTGCTGAGTCATGGCGAGATCAAACACAGAGTCGATTGAGGAATAGAAGAAAAACTCTGATCAGGAATCTAAATAACAACGCGGTACAAGGAGGACAGAGACGCACGCAGGCGCTGACTACACTCAACACACACTTACACACACCTCACACACACCCAGCTTTTATTCCTCTGCATCTAGGACACACACACACACACACACACACACACCCCCTGCTATGAGATGAGCTAACAAAAACAAAACGAAACAAAAAAACCCCAAACCATCAGCGTTCGTTGTCTTTTCTTTTTTCACCAAGACCATGTAATACATCACGTTTCCCGTTTCTGTACTTTTTATTAATAAGCCCGTATCTGATCTCCGTTAAACTGGGTCGACAGTTTAACAGGTAGCTGGACAGAGGAGACAGACAGTTAGACAGAGAGACAGATGTGGACAGGGGGATGGACATGGATATGTTAGCTAGAAAACAGCAGGACAGACAGTTTAAATCGATGTGCAGGTAGACAGATCATCTCTATTCACATCTACACGGGACAGACAGGCGGACACACTGCCAGACAGACAGACAGTTAGATACATGAATATATTGATAGACAATTAGACAGATGGACACGTTGACACACAGTTAGAAACACTGACAGACAGACAGTTCAACATGTGGATACACTGACAGACAGACATGTAGAAAGACTGACAGATAGACAGTTAGACATGAGGGCACACAGATAGGTGGACACATTGTCAGACATACAGTTTGACATGTGGACACTGACTGACAGACAGACAGTTAGACATGTGGATACTCAGACAGACAGACAGACAGACATGTGGATACTCAGACAGACAGACAGACAGACATGTGGATACTCAGACAGACAGACAGTTATACATGTGGATACGCAGACAGACATGTGGATACTCAGACAGACAGATAGACATGTGGATACACAGACAGACATGTGGATACGCAGACAGACAGATAGACATGTGGATACACAGACAGACAGACAGATAGACATGTGGATACACTGACAGACACACAGACAGTTAGACATGTGGATACACAGACAGACAGACAGTTAGACATGTGGATACACAGACAAACAGATAGACATGTGGATACTCAGACAGACAGACAGATAGACATGTGGATACACTGGCAGACAGACAGACAGACAGACATGCGGGAATATAGATAAACAGACTGTTAGACATGTGGACATACAGACTGGTGGACAAATTGACAGACAGACAATTAGACAGGTGGGCACACTGACAGACAGACAGACGGACAGACAGATATGAGGACACACAGACATGAGGACACACTGACAGACACACAGACAGACAGACAGACAGACAGGTGGACACATTGACAGACAGACAGACATGTAGGCAGGTCAACAAAGACAGACAAGCAGGCAGAAATGCAGGTAAGCAGATGGAAGTTTGTTGTATTAAAACCTCTGAAAACAGAAATATTATTGGAAGTTCATGTCTTCAGGACTGTAACACCAGCAGACTGTAAGAGACAGTTCATCTGATCCGGTGGAAGTAAAATTTTATCATCTGATTCATTCACAGAAAGAAGGAAATGATGCTACATGGATGTAAAGAAAACACAAACACACACAATAACAAACTCTAAACACGGTTTTATAATGAATTCCACTTCATACACACTCTATTTATAGAAATTATCCGACTATACACTTATTATTATTATTATTATGAATAATATTATTATTATTATTATTATTATTTTTCTGACTGGATTTACTTTAGCATGACCGAGTTGCTCTTTAGCCTCACAGCTAATTTTACACAACATTTCACTTATAAATTAAAAACCTTTGTTTCTGGCGTGTTTTTATAATTAAACTCAAACGTAAAACCATCTCAGAGGTTTCATTTTATAAAATAAAGCATCAAATTACTTCAAAATAACAGAATTTCGCCTACTTTATGGTGCCAGGGATCCTCTGGTGAAGCGCTGTGTTCCGTCATCTTGGAGTAAACATGGAATACGTGCCAAACAGCTTCCTATTCCATAGCAAGGGCACTACGTAGGGAGTATAAGTCTAAGAGTCTACGATTAAACTAGCGCGCGCATACAGGAAGTATGTAGTTATTTGGGACGGACCCATTAACCAGCGAACAACAGTCACCAGACGTGAACTGGCAACGCGCGCCCTCTATGGGCGACAGATGAGTTAGACGTTTAAATTAGGGTTGCCAGATTGGGTGAAAAATGTATATATATATATATATATATATATATATATA
>JBCNYH010000003.1:5918044-5937938 GCA_039654325.1 Tandanus tandanus
GACTGGGGAACATAGGGACTGGGGAACATAGGGACTGGGGAACATAGGGACTGGGGAACATCGGGTCTGGGGAACATAGTGTCTGGTGAACATAGGGACTGGGGAACATAGTGTCTGGGGAACATAGTGTCTGGGGAACATAGTGTCTGGTGAACATAGGGTCTGGGGAACATAGGGACTGGGGAACATAGGGATTGGGGATCATGGGGCTGATCCCGAAGGTGTTAAATGCTGTACCTAGCCTTCTCTCTTGATGCTAGCTGTAACGCTAGTTTGTACTTGTTTGCTGGTTTTACTGAAGAATTTTCTTCGAAACATTTCTCCTTTAGATCATTCTGGCTTTCGGGAACTACATGAACAGCAGTAAAAGAGGAGCGGCTTACGGTTTCCGTTTGCAGAGTCTCGATCTGGTGAGTTCTGACCATCGTTCAGCTTCAGCGTTCAGACATTTGTTTCTTAAAACAAGAATCAGTTTAAAGGGAACACAGTGTATTTTAGCTTATTTATAACCAACCCGGAGAGACGACGAGTAAATATCGTAATGAGTCAAAAAGAGAAATTAAACCCAAACTTAATAAAAACGTACATAAGTTGTATACATCTTTGCACATCAAAATGCCCTATTGTTATTCCAAGCTTCTTTTTGGAGAAAAAACACAAGTAATAAAGTAAATTTGTAATAAATCCACACACACAGGTGGGGGTCATTGTACTGGGAAAACTCGCACGTGATTTACGTGTAGGCGACGGTAAATACAGAAGTAATTTGCATATGAATAAACAGTGGGACATACCATTCATTCATGTAAATGAGCCCGATTTTCTCTGATGTATGTGAACGTAAGCTCGTATTATGTGCAGATGTGCCTAGTTTTATTTTATTCAGAAGTTCACTAGTTTATATCTGATTTGTTAGTTTAATATCTGTATACTGTTATTTAGTTATACACCAAAAGTTTTGGAATTCCAAAAGTATGTATTCATACTGTACTGCTTTTTTCAAATTAAAACTATATTAAAATGATTACAATTTTGTTTATAAAAGACATTTTATTTTGTTCTCTTTCTCTTACCTTGATTAGCTATTAGACACAAAGTCCACTGATCGCTCTCAGACTCTGCTGCACTTCATAGCTAACCTGGTGGAGACGAAATACCCCGAGTTGGCCTCCTTCCACAGTGAGCTTCACTTCATCGACAAGGCTGCACTGGGTATGAAATCTGAGCACCTACATGCCCCCCCACACACCACACACACACACACACACACACACACACACACACCATCCTGCAGTGTAGCCATGTGAATAATAACCTGGGAGCTCGATTCTCATTTAATTTTATTCATAATGTAAATTTTATTGCTGTTTTATGACAAGTGCTCGGAGATGTTTCGAAATAAAATGGGACACATTATAAAAAAACGATTTCTCTCTTCGTCTCAGTGTCTCTGGATGGCGTGCTGCAGGATGTGCGCTCTTTAGAGAGAGGAATGGAGGGAACCAAGAAAGAGTTCATGGTGCAGGATGACATCACTGCACTGAAAGAGTTCGTTAAGGTCAACAGCCCACTGCTGGAATCGCTTGTTAAAGATGGCAAGACGGCGCAGGTGAGGGGACACACACACACACTTATTATCTAATATTAGGGTTGCGGGGAGGCTGGAGCCTCTGTCGCCAACACTGGACAAAGGCAAAGTAGACCCTGAACAGCTCACCAGACCATCACAGGGCAACACACACACAACCATTCACACTCACCTACACATACGGACAATTTGGAACATCCAATTAGCTTAACATGCATGTCTTTGGACTGTGGGAGGAAACCGGAATGGGGTGTCTTTGTACTGAGGGGTGAAACCTACGCAAGCAAGGGGAGAACATGCAAACTCCACAAAGAAACGTCGGGACTCAAACCCAAGACCTTCTTGCTGCAAGGTGTCTCTTTAACCACCTCATAGTCATTTCTGCACTGATTTGTATTGTAATCTACTCTGTTGTTCTACATTCTCTCCACTAGGAGGCGTATGTTTCAGTAGTGGAGTATTTTGGAGAGAACTCGAAGACGACACAGCCGTCCATGTTCTTTCCTGTTTTTGGCAGATTCATTAAAGCCTACAAGGTAAGAGACTGATGTTATTTCTATGCAGTAATGTAAAATTAGCTTTATATATATTTCTGATGTGTTTGTAAACTGATTATTACCATTCAGGTCTTGATTCATTCAAAATAATGCAGTGTAGAACGCTTCAGTGAAAAATCATGCGAAAAGTGATTTAGCGACGATCTTACAGTATATAACGGTCAATAAGTGTGTGCGCTACGGTCTTGAAAAATCCTGTAAAACAAATTCTACCCTCTGTAATGTCCAGTACCATTCTCTAGAACGGTGATTTGGTAAAAGGCAGAAGACAGACTAGAACATGCTGCTTGGTCCAGGAAATGTGACATTTACAGTAGTAAAGTATTACTTCAATGCTCATTTCCCGATTGACTCCTTGCTCCCCATACAAGTGCACTACATAAAGTAAGAAATGATGGCTGCTTTAGCGCAAAGGTTCCCAACCCTGGTCCTGGAGGACCCCTGTCCTGTACATTTTTCATGTTTTCCTCATTTCCAACACAACTGACTTAACTGATTAACTAATAAACAGCTCTACATTAGTAAACGGAGTAAGGAAATCACTAAAATGTGCAGGACAGGGGTCTTCCAGAATCAGGGACCAGGGTACATCTGAGATAGATAGTCTACAGCAGCCATTACTTCTTACTTTATGTAGTGCACTTGTATGGGGAGCAAGGAGTCATTTAGGATTTGACCATCAAAATGTAAATATTCTAGTCACCAGGTCAAGCAGTGGGTTCTTGTCTGCCTCTTGCATTTTACCAAAAACCACTGTGGCCAGAACGGTACTGGATTAAGAATCCATGAGATGCAAACAGTTCATATTGAATATGTTATTTTGCTAGGCCTAGAATAACTCCACTCCAGCAGCCCCGGGCAGGCCATACTGGCTTTCACTCTCTACCTTTCACTTTTCCGGATTTAGTGGTCCACCAGGTTCTGATACCTTCAACATGATTCGTTAAAGTTGAGTGTGTTGCCATGTGATTGTCCTGCGAGCAGTCCAGGATGTACCCCTCCTTCTCCCAAAGTTGGCTGAGATAGGCTCTAGCTTCCCCACAATCTTACTGGATTTTATTCAAATACAAATACTTTTTTTTTGCCTCAACAAATACAAATATCGGTCTTTTGTACATGATCACATGCGTCTCTCCATAACAGCAAGCAGAACAGGAAAACCAGCAGAGGAAGAAGCAGCAGGAGATGGCGGCCGAAGAGCCGAGCACGCCGTCGCCAATGAAGAAAGACTCCGTTCGGCAGAGGGTCAGATTCATGTCTCCATGTTTTCCTCTGCTCTTACAGTATAATACATTTTCCAAGGAATCGCAGTAATTGGAGTGTTGGTCATGCTTTGCTTGTATTTTTTATCTGGTGTTACCTTTTGGTGTTGGTCAGGGTCCCATGATGCCCAAGATGCCTCAGGTGGATCTGATAGCAGAGCTGAAGAAGAGGCAGGTGAAGCCGCAGGTCACCGACGGAGCCATTGAGGACATCATCACAGGTAATGATGAGCTGCAGGAGCATTTCTTATGTACTACATTTCTAATAGGTCTAATAAGGTCACAAGTGTTGAAACATTGTGTGCAAATTTGTCTCATCAGACTTGAGAAATTCTCCGTACCGAAGAACAGACGGCCGAAGACCAGCGCAGCGGCAAGAAAATTAACCAGTGAAATCTAGAACCTCGTACATATTCATTTAAACAGTGTTAGAATTTATATCGGGCTTATTTTAATGCTAAAAACACATGCCGACATCTTCAAACACACCCACATGACTTGACAGTTCCACACAAATTACACACTAACACACAGACACGTCATACACACACACACTCACACACTCTTACTTCTCACTTTTTTTTAAATTTGTATTACTTTTAAACAGCTGTATATAAAGAAGACTGAATAACAACCATCCAATTACGTGCTTAACAGTAACAGAGTTACTGTGACGTTGCATCTGGAAGTAAGAATATTTGTAAAAAAAAATTAAAACTTTAAAAAAAGAAAGAAAAAAGGGGTTTTTATATAGATTAATGTAACAGGAGTCACATTTGCTATGAATGTTTATTCGAATAAAACAATTATGTTCAATAATATACGATTAAGAAGTTGTGGAGTTTCTTTATTACACACCATTCATTCATTCACTCGTTCATTCATTTTCTAAGCTGCTTAAATCTAATTAGGGTCGCAGGGAGGCTGGCGCCCATTTCAGCCGACTCTGGGCGAGAGCGAGTTACATCCTGGACAGTTCGCCAGGATATCGCAGGTCAACACACATACAACCATTTCAATCTCACACCTAGGTGTGATTTGGAATCGCCAATTAGCCAACTGTGCATGTTTTTGGACTGTCGGAGGAAACCGGAGTACCCAGAGGAAACCCACGCAACCACTGGGAGAACATGCAAACTCCACCCGGGAAGCAACCCAGGCCTTCTTGCTGTGAGGCAGATGTGCTAACCACTGTGCCGCCGATTACATAACAACCTGCTAAAATTACTTACTTACTTACCTCTTCTCTCCGGCTGGAGCATAAGGCGCCAACGAGTCTCCTCCAGCCGTCGCGGTCTTGAGCAATCCAACTGACTTCATTCCAGGTCTTACCCATCGCCTTCATCTCTTCCTCCACAGTCCTTCTCCAAGTGCCCAGTGCTCTGCCTCTCTATCTCTTTTCTGGTGGTGCCCATCTGCATGAGACGTGTGGATGTCTGGTCTGGTTCATCCATAGGACGTGACCTACAACGTTTCTGTTTCACCTTCTGCACAATGTTAGTTATGCCTGTTCGTCTGCTCAGTTCTTTGTGGGCGAGGTGTTGCTCCCAGGGAATTCTGAAGACACCGCCCTTCGAAGCCTTCGAGACGGCTCTCGGTCTGCTTGTCGGTTCTCCAGGTTTCTTAGGAGGCCTAAGCGGATGTTTGATCTATAGATCTTCTACTAAAATTAGCAGAGGAAATGCATGGCTTCGTTCTCCTTACCATCACAGAGAACACTAGAGAAACTGTAAAGAAACTCTCGTAGGGAGGCAAGAATACCGCAGTAGTAAGATTTAATACTTGTATAAAATATACACAGATACCAGGTGAAACCATAAATATATATGTAGTATAGTTTATATTTCACGCTCAGGTTTAAACCCTATTGGTCAGAACTGATACTGAAGATAAGGAGTTCCGGGTGAAGATCTAAGATCCTCCACATCTGTGACGCTACCGTCACAAACATTACTGTCTCACTCACTCACTCAACCATTGAGGGTCTCGGGAGGCTGGAGCCTATGTCAGCCAACACTGGGCAAAGGTGGGGTACACCCTAAACAGGTCACCAGACCATCGTAGGGCCAACCCACACACACACACAACCATTCACACTCTCATCTAGGGGCAATTTGGAACAGACAGTTAGCCTATAGCATTTTTTTTGGACTGTGGGAGGAAACCAGAGTACCCAGAGAAAACCCATGCAGACACAGGAAGAACATGCAAGCTCCACACAGAAACGCCCTCGCCGCACCCGGGAATCAAACCCAGGACCTTCTTGCTGTGAGCCAGACGTGTTAACCATCACACTTTTTAAGTGTTTACTTTAGAACCTAAAAATTTACTAAGAATAAAGATAAAAATTTCAAAGATGCAATAAAAAAAAAAGAAAAGAAAAAGAATAAACAGTCACTGAAATATAGTTGTAGAAGAGAGCTGGAGTTTATTAGACACACCACCACAGCAAGTATGTACAAAATAATTTCAGCTCTCCCAATTCCTCATACAGCAGGGTTTAGGGGGTGGGGGTTGTGGGGTGTTGTGGGGTTGAAGTTTCACATTTCTCACAAAGTTATTGGTTGTTGGCATCCACACTGATAAATTAGCATCTTCTTTTCTTCAGTATAGGCATCTATTTATACACTGATAGATTATTTATATAAAGATCTATATTTCTTATAGAGGTGTCGGTTATATCGTACTACTTCTAGAGATGGGAGGGTCACGCTACAGACTCTGCGCCATGATTGGCGGCTGAATCCTTTCGTGACACACACATTCGGTGACTGTCAATCAAGTCTGGTTACCACATCACCACAGATTACAGTAAGACTGGACATGCCTTCGCCACGAACATATCTGAAGTATAAAAAGAAATCACTTTGTCCTACTTTTGACTCTAATTTTTTTTATTATTTAATCTTATGATTTTTACATCTGTGCCTTTCTATAGTCTCTCTCTCTCTCTCTCTCTCTCTCTCTCTCTCTCTCTCTTTTTTTGATAAAACATGTAGACAACTTTATGTATTTATTTATTTATTTATTTTTTAAAACAATGGCATCGTGCGACTGCTTTTTTAATAATATACATGCATTGCTAATTATTTTTAATAAATACCTTAGAACTCCATCTTTTGAAATAAAACTTTTTTTTTTGTTTCCTGGACATAACATTTTTATGTATAACTCTAAGAATGATGCTTTATATTTACATAATATCGACAATTTTTAGTCTAGAATTGTTTGATGCCAAGATTTCCAAACATCCACATGTCAAGTAAAAGCTTCCTAAAAGGGATAAAGTTGAAAAAATCTACACATCTTTACGGTTTTTTCCCCCTTTTCTCATGTGCTTTCCGTTCTATTGCAAGTGTGCTCTTTGTTAGCTTAAAGAACATCGTCCCTTAGCTAGACGTACTCGTTAGCCAACACTCTTTCACCACCAAACAATACTCACATGCGCTTATACCTCAATACCAGAAAATTTATACATTTGAAGTTTCGCTGTAAATTCTTTACAGTTCAGGGATACAGGAAGTGCAGAGAAGGAGCGCTCGGCCCCTGACCTCACGGTTTCAGCAGTTTGGTGAGTGGGTTGGTCTCGGATTCACCCAACATTTTCCCCCAACACACAAGAACTAATATAAAATCCTTATTAACAAAACTGCTAATTGCACAAATCTAAAATGATAGCAACTCTATATTACATAAAATTCATACTGTACATTTAGGTCAATATTTCCAACGTAATATATAAAATGTTTTCTTTTTTTTCTTCTCATGAATAAATAATAAAGCTAGTGGGATGTAAGATTTGTAATTATACAGTACATATAAAAAAGCAAAGGAAAAAAGCTGTACAAAGCAATATTAGCAACATTAGTTAATATAAAATTAAAGAAATGATAAAGGTTTGCATCACTTGTTTTGTTTAGGAATAATCCTATTACCAACCTATGCAAAAAAAAAAGGGGGAAAAAAAAAAAAGAATAAAAACATATTACATTCATTATGAGCTAAAACTGAAGCTAATCCCAGATATTATAATGCAAAAGTGTGCTTTTATTTATTTATTTTTTCCAACATGATTGATTTATTGTCTAGAACTTTGGGGCTTTGGTTCCTCCTTCAGCTCTCAATGGCTTGAGGAGAGATGCTAACACCTCCGTTAGCCATGAATAGAGAAAGTGTAAGTGGAGGGGGGCAGATGTAATGGTCAAAGCGACACTTTTCAAAGTAACCAAGCTGCAAGCGCTCTGAATGATGAGGTTTTGTGGAACAGACTGCGATCACGATTATAATAATGAACTGAACTGGCTAGAGGCCTGGATTCTCCTGAGCGACACTGGTGCCATTTACATAATTCTTGTTCTGGGAGCGTTCTGATTAAGGATTTGACATTTTGTATGGTATTACTTTCTCGATTTTGGCCCTTTTTTGGGGGGGAATGTCAGCAGTGCTTCATATCATCCTCATGAACACATTAAAGGAGAAGACAGAACTTGTTAAAAGTTCATCTCAATCAAAACTCTATGTTAAAATCTGTCCGTGTACAAAATCTTAGACCGATATCTGCTTCTGTAGTGATTTTATTGGTGGCTATTTGAAGACTTGAAGATTGAATCTCACAATGATGACATCATCAAGGCCCAAGTTAACATGGAGGAGCATGGCTTGTGCTTATATATTTATATATATTTATATGAATCCTGGTGTAGATATAGTTTCCCACAGCACAGGTGAATGATTATAATCTAAACCTTTTGACTCCGCCAACACAAATCTGTCAATAAATGGTGTGCACGGTTAAAATCCTCTACTTGTACATGTTAACTTGGGCTTTGATGACATCATCATTCTGGGACTCCGTTTTCAAATAACTGCCCATATAATCATTAAAACAGAAGCGATCGGCCTAAAACTTTACACAGAGAAGGAAATTGATCCAGAGATTTGAAAGAGATTATCTTTTAATCAGTGCTCTGTTGTTTCCTTTTGTTACAAAATAAAACCAAAAATGTAAATAATTTTATCTCCAGATGTTCTGATTTCCATCTCCACGCAGATATCTTTGGCTTTGTGTGTGTGTGTGTGTGTGTGTGTGTGTGTGTGTGTGTGTGTGTGAGCAGCAACAAAAAAGCAAAATCATCCCGTGCTTTTAAAGACGACATAAAAGCCACCTGCCAATCAAGCCATTTGTTCCGCCGATCCTGTCAGCTTCTCTAAAGGCCACAAATCAAGAATTCGCTCCCAAGAAAAATCGCTGCACAGAGCAGAGCCCCCCCCCAGCTCCCCTCCTCTCCTTTATTTTTTTCTTTCCCCAAGAAATGGCAAAATGGCAAATATCTTCGCCTAAAACCAGGCTGAACTGAAGCCAGAGGAGCCAGATTTGTTTCCTGTAATTAAGTCGATTTCCCTTGTGGAACATAAATCCTTCCAAAGCTGACATTTCACACTGAACTCTATAATAAAAACAACCAACCAACCAACCAAACAAACAAAACAACCCTGCAAGCACGTGTGCTAATCTCTCTCCTGGCAGCCTGCTGCTCCCACGGGTCCTGCCCTCGGGCCATTGTTTTCATCTCTGCGCCGAGACAAATCCATTTCCAGCACGTCTTCGGCCAAACAGCTAGAAATCCGCATTCTACTAATACTTTCCTCTTTTTTATTAAGTTCTCTGAAGGCAAGAATTAAAACCATGCCAAAGAAACGTTTGCTGTTGTCCTGGCAACTCGGACAGCTTTAGACAGCTAAAGAGTTACTGAGTGATGAGATGAAGAGCAGCTAAAAGTGAACGTCCAACCTGCTGACTGCGTCTACCAAAGCGACCTGTTTTGATCGTCCTCCGGAGAAACCTCCATACAACGGGAGACCCTGTAGTGCAGGGGTGTCAAACTCATTTTCATTGAGGGCCGCACCACTAAATTTCGAGGTCATCGAGGGCCGAATTATCACTCGCTTTCCTCTTCTGACAATGCTTGACGGTGACAAGCTAGCTTGCAATCTTTCCTGAGTCGTGAATGGCTAGCTGTTTACTTGAAATAAGTTGGTTCCACCTAGTGGATGGATGATGAATTACATTTTATGGCAATAGTTGTTGCAAAGAATGTTCGAAAATTATAAACTTTAAAAGCTCTTGCGGGTCACATAAAATGAGTCGGAGGGTCGGATTTGGCCCGCGGGCCTTGAGTTTGACACCTGTGCTGTAGGGCTTTAAGTTTCTGGCTCATTATATCTATCTACACCGTTTAATGGGCCGGTTCTCCAAACACTACATCAGTCCTCTCCTGGATGAACGAGTCACTGGTTTATGTGATCAAAAGCAGCTAAAAGTTGTCCTGAAGGACTGACTGGTCAATTGTTCTCCCAAGGCGGTCAAAGTGTCTGACCATGAGCTTCATTCATGGTGTTTTATATTTCTGGCTCATCAGATTAATCTGTAGTTGTCCCCTATAGTTATGTAGTTAGCCAAACACTTACCCCAGACCTCCCCTGGATGAGTCCGTGGCGTTCCCCAAGGGGAAAACAAAGTGTGCCGATCAGGATCTTGTACTGATTGTCAGACACAATTACTGTACTTTGTACTTAAAAGGAACTAAACACGTTAAAATTTTCTTTCTTTTATTCTCTATAGATTTTGCTGGTTGTGCTTTTATGGAGCATCAACACCTCCATCATGCAGCGATGTGCCTCAGATCACCTCGGGGCATTCGAACATCTATTCAGCGATTAAACCATTTGCAACTTTTTCAACCCACTTATTGTATTTTAAGTCGGTAAACACCGAGTGTTCTCCTACATCCCACAATCCATCTGTCGCACTTGTAAAGTTGTGCCAAGTTTAAAAAAATATGGAAGTATGACAATCATGTGAATAATCATTCTGTCTCTGTGTACGTATAACAAGGACTATAGAATTTGAATTAAACACTGTCTTCCTTTTACATATTTGTATTAGCACCAGTTTCAGATACGTCTGTTCAAGCTACCATTAACTCAAATATACACCACATGGCAAAAAAAGTCACACGCTATAAGATTTTGTTGGACCACCTTCAGCCTTGATTACAGCGCGTAATCGCCATGGCATTGTTTCGACAAACTTAAGCAACCTAACCGCATTAATTTTCATCCAGAGTTGGGTTCATTTTTCACCAGCCTCTTGAACTGTCATCAGTCAGTCAGTCATTTGCAGAACTGTTTGATCCTATTAGAGTCGGCGAGGAGGCCGGAGGCTATCTCAGTCGACACTGAGTGAAGGCAGGGTGCACCCTAAACAGCTTGCCAGACCATCGCAGGGCCAACATATGCGCATGTCTTAGTACTGTGGAAGGCAACTGGGGTACCCAGAGGAAACCCACGCAAGCACAGTGAGAACATGCAAACTCTACACAGAAACGCCCCAGACTGGGACTGAAACTCAGAACCTTTTTGCTGTGAGGCGGATGTGCTAACCACTACGCCACTGTGCCGCTCAATTTGAATTGATGACGCATCACAAAGACTTTCAATAGGGTTAAGGTCAGGACTCTGTGGTGCCAGTTCATGCTCCCTGAACCCCTCTTAAACTCCACACATCAGCACATTCAAGTCATCAGCTGACTTTATTTGATTGCCCCATAATGTTGCTGAGCCTCTACCTGACCAACCGAAGCAACATGGCGATTAGGAGCTGCAATGAATGCTGAGGGCGGTCCAACAAAATATTACAGTGCACTTTTTTGGTCCACTTTTTTTACACTTTAACTTTTTTTGGTCCAGTAGATCAGTGGTCCAATCATCTTCCTCCAACTAAAGTTAAAAAGACCTACCCCAAAAAGTACCTCATCAGGTATCATCATTGTTTTGAGTACAGTAATGTATGTGTTCTGGTACTACCTAAAGAAACCATCCCGGGATTAAAAAAAAAAAAGTTAAATACATAGTTTTGCTTTGTTGTTTTTCTCACATTCTGCCATTTTAAATATTAAAATGATAAAATTCTGAACATACATTGACGACTACTGTACTCACTTTTGGATTATTGCAACTCTACCTTCAATCACGCATGTTCACAGTCTAGCTAATTACACTTGATAAAAATCTACCAGACACCACTATGTCTGTGAAAAGTAATGTTTTGGCAGATGGATGGCTTTGTTTGGGAGTAGTGAGTCCTTTCTCTGGTTTGACGTGAGTGGTATTTTGCTGGCTCATGGACGTGATGAAAATCCAAGCTGGAACGTGGAGGGGGTCCAAACCCATCTGTGGGCTTCTTGAGGGAAACTGGCAGTACTGTCAGGGTTCTGGAGGATCCAGATGGGAAAAGAATAAGCCTATAATGAACAAGAGATGTTGGGCTCTGTTTGTGTGTGGGCTGTAGCCTGCATCATTCCTCCAGGGCTCAGCCAAGATGGAGGCGAAGACTCATGACTAATACATTTTTAAACTCTATACATACAAAGTGTCTCTGTTGTTCTTCCACCTTGACGCAGATATCCTCAAGCATGAAGCTTCTTGCTTGTCCCTGGATCTTACTCAGAATGGGTAGCTGGAACAAATTGGGACGCATCATCATTTCTTTTCATCTTGTTTGTTGTACTGTTGCCAATCAAGAGGTTCGGGCCATGGGATGAGCCAGCGGACACAGGAGAAGGGGTTGAAGCCGAGGAAGATGAGCTGGAAGAGGATGAGGAGTGGCTGTTGGAGCGTGAAGGGGAAGGATTTGAATAGTTGGTGCTCTGCTCTCTGAGGAGCCGGCGCTGCCTGAGGGTGGTAGCTAGCAGCAGAGCCTCGGTTGAGAGGGTGGCCAAAAGGGCTTTGGTCTGGCCAGAGGAGGAGAATGAATCCACCTGGTGGTCATTACAAAGCCCAGAGGGTAGACGGCCAGAGAAGCTAGCAGCCCGGGTATTGGGGATGACAAACAGCTCTCTCTAGAGGCAGCAATTTGGGAATGTGCCGAGCAGAGAAGACAGAAAGAGAGAAGAAAGTGAGGAGGATGTATACTATTCTTTATGAAGTCAATACGTTCGATTGGGGAAGTCTTTCTTGGCCATCCATTTTGAGCAATCAAAAGACCCCACATGCTCATGGAGGACCTGGGTAGGGTTTTGGTTGGGGGATCCTATTTTTCTCACATGGACACATCTTGAAATGGGAAACGAGCAGATGTGTACACAAGGTGAAGGAGACTCCAAGGAGGATGGTGAAGAGGAAGTACAGGAGAGGAAGGTGGGGTCAGGTCAGGTTGGGTCAGGTCAAGTTTCGCTTCTTCTCACTGGGGTTATGAGGTCACAGGTCAGGGATGTCGGTTTGGTGATCGTCCCACGGAGAAGATGAGAGGTGGACAGGTTGAGGAGGATGAAAAAGGAAGGGAGGGAGATCAGAGGGATGGAGAGATGAAAACAGAAAACACTCATTAGTATTAGGCATGCATGATACCAGGCAGGTACACTAGTGTCTGTGCAACATAAATCTTACATTCATACAAGAAACAAAGCAACATTTCATTTTCTATGTAGGTGAGCGTGAAGAACGAGAGATTATAATGACATCAGCAAATGATAAAGTTACAGTGACATTTGAATTGTTTTTGTTATAACTGGTATGGCATGGTAAAGCAATCTAAACAAGTTACTTAAATAATTCTCTAGACCAATCTTTTAGTGCGTTTCATCAGTTCTCCACTCACAACTTTAGGTCCTACTTTCAGGCATAAGGAAACTGTAGTTTGATCTTAATCTTACATATATGACTTCTCGTTACACGTGTCCAGAGACATCATGAGGGAAATGCAAGCTTGGAAGGAAGTAGCAGAGCTTGTTGATGCCTCTATTGAGTGTAATAAAGCTAAAACAATGATCTAGCTGTGCTAATTTGCAAAGAAGCTACGAGAAAGCTTAAAATGTACCATGTAAAACAAACAAATATTGATAAAACTAGATTTTTTTTATTTTATTTGGTGTGTATAAATAGTATAGTGGGGTGTAGGCTATTCATTTCCGTTATGTTTCTCAGCAGAAAATTAATTAAGTAATATACGCAGCTTGGTATGGGTTAGCATGAAATTTGAGTTTGATCAAGTCCATTTCAAAAGGAAATGGTGCTATCTATGGTGCTGAGGTGGATGCAATAAATTATTGTATCCTTATGCACTGGATACGAGCAGTCAGGCATTCTGATTGGCTAATCTACTACTAGGATAGCAGCTCATATCCTATTACTAGGTAAAACACTACAGAAAATGAGCGGTCGCATATTGTTCTAAGCTAAAAGCTAATGGTAGCCAGACGGTTCTTCCAGTCATTCTAGATTTATTTCATGAAAAGGAACAACATTTGAATGAAAGTGGTTGATGGTCACCTATTTATTAAGTGTGTATTTGTGTATATTGATGTTACTGTGCATTTGTGTATAGTTGATGTGTGTATATTTGAGCCACTGGACATTTTGACCTTTTTTTTTTTACACCAATGGGGGATGAATAAAGTATCCATCCATCCATCCATCCATCCATCCATCCATCCATTCATCCATCCATCCATCCATCCATCCATCCATCCATCCATCCTTCCCCTAACAAACTCAACTTGCAATGAGGATCAGGCTTCCTGTCTTCCGTATGGCCTAATGCTGGTGTCTGAAAGAGAGTGCATTGCACCCGGTCTGATGAAGCCAGAAGTGCTGCTAGCTAGCTGTAGCTATCATGCTAATGCCGGTTCAGTTCATTCTCAGCTTATTCAATGAAAAGCAAAAAATATATAATTTAAGTATTTGATGGTAAGAGCTTATTATACTTAATTTTTTTTAATTAGACAGTTTTTTCCTACCAAACACGACTTTATAGGCCTGCTGTGAGGAAAAGACCTCCAGCCAACCGGCTCTTTCCTAAAGTATCTTATGGTAAGAACATATACGTAAGCGTATATTTTAAATTTTTTTAAGAATTTAAATAAAATATTATAAATGCTATATTTCTTACAATTCAGGGGAAATTATAAAAGAGTTATTCCACTCCCTCTCATCGTATATGACTAACAGCCCGCTCAGCTCTTGCCTTGTGGCTTTTGAGCTCATATACAATCTGAAGTCGTACATAATGAAATAACTGTTAATTATCTAACAATTACACACATACACAAACTTTTACGCCACTGGTAATTTGTCATAATCACAGTATCTTTGTAAAAATTAGTTCTTTTGCAGGTCCTGAGAAAAAAATTCAGAGAGACCGTATTTACACCCTGCTTATAAAAGCTTCAAAAACATCAACATGGGTTTGGAGTTATAATATTACAGTAGCAGTGCAGTGGGAATAGGGTCTGTGCTTTATTTTATTTTATTATTATTTTTAATTGAGCCCCCTGCTACCTAATTTCTTTAAAAAACGACCTTCCTTCATGGCTCACATCTAAAAAAAAACAAACAAAAAAAAAAAACCGTGAGAGTCCTTTTGCATTTTCTTGAATTTTCCATCTGTTTCCCACATAGGGAACATGGTTTCTGTCCCCAGGACATCTTATGAGTGTCCAGTCTGCAATAAGATCAGCAATAAAAAAGCTTTTTTAAACACATACACCTCAGGTTAGGCTTCTTCTTCGTTGGCACTGTTTTTTTTTTTTTTTCAAGAAAGGCGGAAGCATAAGGACGTATTTACACATTCTGATCATCATGTGCAGGTTCGTGAAATAATTAGGCACGTGGTTCTTTGCATTCAGGAAAAAATGTATCATCGGTCTTCCTTTTGCCTTGTCAGCACCTTGCAGTGCAGATGGTAAATTAGTCTACAAGTGTTAGATCTGAAGGTGCAGCAGATGGCGCCTTGAGCAAGATACAGAGAGAGAGAGAGAGAGAGAGAGAGAGAGAGAGAATCCACAGAGAGATAGATTGACACGAATGACACGTGCAGAAGAATACGCAAAGAGGGTCTCTAATATCAGGTAGAAATTCAAAAGCATGACTTCCATTACTATGTCTGCGTAATTATAATTGCTGGGATCTGCAAAACTGCTGAATATTTATTTTTCTTCTTATAGTGGAGCTCCCGATCTGAGTGAAGGTGGGCTACACCCTGAACAGCTCGCCAATCCATCGCAAGACGGACAAACAGCCATTCGCACTCCCACCTAAGGGCAATCTGGAATGTCCGATTAGCCTTATGTGCATGTCTTTGGATTGGGAGAGGAAACTGGAGTACCTGGAACAAACCCATGCAAGCATAGAAAGTACATGTGAGATCCACACAGAAATGTCTTCTTGGTGTGAGGTGAAAGTGCTGACCACTATTCCACTGTGTCCATCGTAATGATCAATCTGGAGCAGAAATGGTTAAGGGCCTTGATCAAGGGCCCCTCAGTGGCAACATGGCAGTGCTGGGGCTCGAACCTCTAACTTTCTGATCAGTAACCCAGAGCCTTAACCGTCGAGCCTCCACTATGTACAGATGTTTCTTCAGGTGTCCTTCTGGGGGAACCCTTCCAAGGTTCTATGTAGAACCCTGCAACAGTAAAACCCCTTCATTATCCAGCGACAGTTTGTTCTGGTCCACTAATTTGATTGGTTAAGTGGTGTTTCAAGAGAGCTTGGCATTAGTATAATTACAACGGGGACGTTTCATTGTGTGTAATACCCCAATCATGTGTATTCGCCACATAAAATTCCACTTCCACTATTTTGAACCTCCTACAGTAAAGTTATCATTCATTAATTCATTCATTCATTCATTTGCTGAAGCCCTTTATCCTACTAGGGTCACAAGGAGGCTGGAGCCTACCTCAGCCGACACTGTGCGAAGGTGGGCTACACCCTGCCCGACCCCTGTAATCCATCACACACAGACAACCATTCACATTCACACCTAGGGGTGATCTGGAACAGCCAATTTGCCTAATGTGCATATCTTTGAACATCTAGGAGGAAACCAGAGTACCTGGAGGAAACCCACGCAAGTTATATAGTGGGTGTGGCTCCTTTAGGCTCTGTTTCTTCGCTAACAAATCAAAAACAAGCGAAATGTTTGTCCATATTGAGTCCAAAATGCCACTTAGTCGATATTTATGTCTTGTTTATAGAACTGTTTTATAAGGGTAATATCGCACTCGCAATCCTGCAGCTATACTGAATACTCTTGCATGTGCAATATTGTTTAATTAAACAATTCCTTTCGAAGTCACTTCCCTTCATTACCCTTTTGCAGCTTGTCTTATCTCTCCACCCTGCAAGCTCGCTGTTTCCACGCTCCATTTAACTGATTCCTACATACGGTCTTAAAAAAGGCAGTAAGACAGAGTAAAGTGGCCGTAGCTGCTGGGGATCATCACATAGCAAGCACATTACAGTAAAAACTCAGAGGATTGTTTTTGTTCTTACATCTACACTAAACAAAACCCGGTTATGAGTTTCTCCCTAAAAGGCAAAAAAAAAAAAAAAAAAAAGACAGACCACCATAAATTATAGCACAATAAACAGAACCTCACAGACACAGCAGCATCAGCATTAGCATTATTTCGTTCTGACGTTTTAAGCGAACACGCAACACCCGAGAGACTGTCCAAGGAGTCAGGAAGGAAAATGTGGCCTTGTTCTAAAAGAGATTACACACTGATATCACTGATCCGCACAATGATTATGACTAGCATAACGCTAAATCAAGACCTCATCCAAACTTTCCAGACGCAGGGTCAGCGTCAAATGCAGCGCACTGGGCAATTCTCATAGAGCAGGCGACACCAGCCTTTTTGAGTACAGTCGATGCCTCAAAAGTTCCTGCCCATGCTTGTCTTGTCCTGGAATCTGCTATCCAGTTCCATTAGCGACAACAACAAGCAACAAGAAGTGAATTCTGGGTCTACCCAGAGGCCTCCTTAAAGTTGGACATGCCTGGAAGACCTCCGAAGGGAGACCATCAGTAGGCATCCTAATCAGATACCCGAACCACCCCAGCTGACACCTTTTGATGAGGAGGAGCAGTGGCCCTACCCTGAGCTCCCCCCTGATGTCTGAACTCTTCACCCTATCTCTAAGGCTGAGCCCAGACTCCCTTCGAAGAAAACTCGTTTCAGCCTCTTGTATGTACGTAGAACCATGCGGATCAAATGGCAGGACAAAATCTCTTACACTAATGTTCCAGCCACTGCTAAGCTGCGATCAATGCACGATTCGCTGATAAAACATAAAATCAGATGGGCGGGTCATGTCTCCTGAATGGCTAATTATGGCATACCTAAACAACTGCTGTATGCGCAAGTAAAGTTTGGCAAGCGTTCAAGTGGAGGTCAGCACAACGGCTTCAAGGACACGCTGAAGAGTGCTCTCGGTTCTTTTAACCTGAACACCGAGATGGGAAGAAGCTGCTCAGCATCACCCTACTTGGCGCAAGTCTGGGACCTGCGCGACGTGAAGTTACACACAAAGGAAAAGAGACGCATTCGCAAAGAGCATGCATCCCCACATCCGCTGCTTTCATCTTCCCAATTTGTTTGCGAATGTTCCATGCTCGGATAGGGCCCATCAGCCGTCTTCGCAAGAACAACAGACGAAAACAAGGACAAGGAATCACGAGAAATAGAATGATTTGATGCATGCGGTTATAAGGAAATAATCAGCGCCAGGGTGATGTGATGACAATGGTATGCAAAGAATAAAATGTCTCTCTTCTGAGTGTTAGCATTAACTCCACTCTGCACTGGGCTGAGAAGCCGGTATGGACTGTTAGGCAGCACAAGTCACAATGGAAGAATCGAGCAACGGCTCAGGGTACAGGTCACTAGGCAACAGAGAAAGTGCCAGAGTGATGGGTTATAAAGTAATAACATGCCGATCAGCTTGGGCGAGGGAATAGTGCATACAGAGAAGATGTTCGGAAAGATTTTTTAGAAGTGATGTAAAGGAAAAAGATGGTAGCGATAAGAAATATCATCATATCGGTCGCAACAGCATCAGCTTGCCATTACTAGAGGAAACAAAAGTATATTTTTACCACTGGGAAAACTAGAATGACTGTTCTCTTGTCCTTCTCCAGTTGCCATCAGAAGCACTTCATGAAGAAGTAGTTCAAGTTCGCTCCTCACTACTACATTTTCTCAGACAAGACGTCTTCTATTTAAAGCGGCGTCAGAGCCATCAAGCTAATATTGCTAAGACAGCAGTCACACCTTGCCGATTAGCGTGAATGGACGTCTGGCGAATAGAAAGTTTGCGGAGAAGAATAACCTAGTGGTGGAAGCTGTCTCCGTTGCTACTCTAGGCTCTCACGATACCCCGGATGATGTATGTCGCTGTCCGTTTCGAGTCTGGTGAAAACCTGTTACATGTACGGTAGTTATGCTGACATGAAGTCGTCAGTTTTGTCCTGCGGACCCCCATTACACATACGATATTCATCAATTCAAATGCATTCCTTGTCAGTAATCATCTACTGAACATGCGGTCCATGACCAGCTCACCAGCTCTGGTTCACTGGTAGCACGTCAAGGAGTAGTCTGGCCGTCAGAATCAACGGATGCGAATTGACAAGTACAGGACCAGAGCAAGCAACGCACGAGTTCTGAACAAAACGCATGCCCAGCGGATGCCGTCGTCTGGGGGAGTCTGTTCCAAGTTACGTGCATACACAAAACTTACCGCCTGATTACACGAACCTCGCCCGTCAAGGAACGCAATCACCGGACGAAAGACCGACAAGAAACGCAGGTGAACACAGATGAACGGATTGAAAATTTTGCTCTCCACCAGACGTCCGTTAAAAGCTATCCAGTAAGGTGTGACTGCTGCTTAGTGAGGAAGAAACATTTATGTGCGAATCATCACACACTCACTCCCATTTCTCAAACCAAATTATTGATGCGGCTTCGGGCACTGCATGGCACATTGGCATGTATTAAAATAGTCAAAAGGACATCATCTTGACGTCAAATATCTTTATTCTTCAGCGCATACAGTGATGTATTACAGGGTAGGTATTACTCCACTCCGACATCAAACTCTGGGAAGGCGTTGCCTAAAAACGCATTTTCTTCCTTTTTATTTTTTTTAAAGTCTATGTTGATAATTATAGTAAATTTTTCATGTGTTGCTCATCTGCTTTTTTTTTTTCTTTTGGTTATTAAAAATAAAAACACTCAGAATGCAATTTACAAGCTGAGAGAGAGAGAGAGAGAGAGAGAGAGGTACGGTGAGAAGATGGACAGTGATGGGGAGAAAGGCTAGATGAAAAGATAACCTTGAGATGAAAGAGCAAGTGGGTACGCATACTTAAACAATTCAAAGAGTGTACATGAGAGACAGAGAGAGAGAGAGAGAGAGAGAGAGAGAGAGAGAGAGAGAGACTGTGGGCATTCATAGAGCATATGTTAGTGCTGGAGTTCGTACTCTCCATTTCAAAGAGAATAATTGAAGGTTTATTTAATGAAACAAACTTCTTTCTCTCTCTCTCTGTCACACACACTTTCTCTCTCTCTCTCTCTCTCTCTCTCTCTCTCTCTCTCTCTCTCTCTCTCACACACACACACACACACACACAC
>JBCNYH010000003.1:5938774-5950925 GCA_039654325.1 Tandanus tandanus
TAGCACATATCTCGCTCTCTCTCTCTCTCTCTCTCACACACACACACATACACACACTTTCTCTTTCTCTCTCCCTTTCCCTTTCTCTCTCTCTCTCTCTCTCTCTCTCTCTCTCTCTCTCACACACACACACACACACACACACACTTTCTCTTTCTCTCTCTCTCGCTCTCTCTCACACACACACACACACACTTTCTCTCTCTCTCTCGCTCTCTCACTCTCTCTCACACACACACTTTCTCTCACTCTCTCTCTCTTACACACACTTTCTCTCTCACTCACTCTCTCTCTATCACTTTCTCTCTCCCTCTCGCTCTTTCTTAATCTGTTTGTGTGTCTGTCTCTGTCTCAAGTCACTCTCTCTGACTGTCCATCTCTTTCTCTCTTTCACTCTTTCTCTCTCTTTCATTCTTTCTTTCTTTCTTAAGTCACTCTCTCTCTCTCTCTCTCTCTCTCTCTGTTTTTTGATTCTCGTATTCAGACAGGTAAAAACACACATTACAGATTAAATGTGATGCTACAAGCCAGCCCCTGAAGTCGGATGGCGGTCGTCCGCGGTCTGCCGCAGTGTGTGTGTGTGTGTATCTGTGTGTGTGATGTTATCATCAGTGCTGCTGTGTGAGTGTTTATGGTTAATATGGATCACATTAAACTGTCTGGCGTTTGACGAATGACTGGTCGGAGTTTGTTTCAAGTCCCCGTAGACGTGATTACAGCTCTAACCCACATGAGGAATGTGTGTTGACGCCACATCCATCTTGATTTGTTTTTCACTCCATCTTCACTATCCTGCTCTGCACTCCACCTTCATTTCTCCTCTCACCTGTCTTCTGTTGTGCCACTCAGGTTTTTAAATTCATACTTAAAAAAAAGAAAAAAAAAGGAGTGTTCTTTTGTGTGTCGGTTCTCGTGGGACCTTCTAATGTGGAAGTGCACTCTACCGTCCCTTACTGACATCGACGCTCCGCTTGTCTTTCTTATGGTTGTCACAGAGCTCTCTTTCAGCTTCACTTCCCTGACACATCACTCACACACTCCTCCACCCCCTGATCTCTCCTGCGTCACTGGTATAAGACTTGAGCTTGGTACAGAATTTGAATTTGGAGTGTACGATGAAGAAAAACGCAGCAGTACGATCACATATATCGCTCCGAAGAATAAAACATGTTGATCTGAGCCATTTCTGAGCAGCCGTTGACGCAGAGAATTGATCGCCCTGTGAATTTTTATTTGCAATATTTTAACATTGCAGTCTATTTCTATAACCACCCTTCACTCACTCACTTATTTACCGAACCGCTTAGTCCTATTAGAGTCACAGCGACGCTGGTGCCTATCTCAGCCAACACCGGGTGAAGGTGGGGTTCACACTGAACACCTCGATAAACCATCGCAGGGCAACACACGCACACACACACGCACACCATCATTCACACTCATACCTAGGGGCAATTTGGAACGGCCAGTTAGCCCAATGTGCATGTGGTTGGACTGTAGGAGGAAACCAGACTACCCGGAGGAAATGCACGCAAGCACGGGGAGAACATGCAAACTCCACAAACAAACGCCCTTGAGCCCAGGACCTTCTTGCTGTGGGGCAGACATGCTAACCACTACTAGCTAGCCACCGCGCTGCCCTCAGTTTTTATTTTTTTATTTAAAGAAACTTGTCACCGAAACCTTTTCAGTGCATTTCCATGGTGCAGGTTACTTGCTAGCTGGTTTTTGTGCACTTGCAATAATGAAAAAAGGTGCAGGCGATGGAGCCGGCTTCACTTTTGTGCTAATGTTTAGTATATAGTACGCCGGAACTGCTTGATCTTGATTGGTCAGCTCTCAGACGGATGAAAACATTATTCCGAGTGGATAACGCTCGAATCAAAATGACGGACGCTCCTAGTTTGTCATGATCAGTTAGAGCGGACAGCATCATCATTATCACTTTAAAATGTAAGAATCAACCACCGACCTCATTTCAATATGGTTTTTCCATGTCGTATTTCCACGTAGGATATACTAGACACTTTTACAGTGCATGATTTACTTTGGGGCGGCACGGCGGTGTAGTGATTAGCATGTTCACCTCACAGCAAGAAGGTCCTGGGTTCGTTTCCTGGGGGCGGGGTGTTTCTGTGTGGAGTCTGCATGTTCTCCCGGTGCTTACGTGGGTTTCCTCTGGGTACACTGGTTTCCTCGACAGTCCAAACACATGCACGTTACAGGCTTACAGACTGTTCCAAATTGTCGCTAGGTGTGAGTGGGAATGATTGTGGGTGTGCTGCCCCGTGTTGAACGATGGTCTTGCGCGCTGTTCAGGGTGAACCCCACCGTCGCCCGGTGTTGGCTGAGATAAGCTTCAGCCTTCTCGCAACCCTAGTAGGATTAAGCGATTGAATCTCAGATAAAGTCTGAATGAGTATGCCAAATAGACACCATTAGCTCGATATATGTAAATACAAACTACAAAAATATCATTTTAGTTTGCCTTTAATTATGTTTCTGTGTAGTATATACTCTAATCTCTTGAAGAGATGCTGTTACACACCTGTTCTGCACCTGCATGCCTGTGCTCTCTGAGCTTGTTGGTGTCTCTCGTGATTTTTTTTTTAAATGTAAGAAATGAAGTATTAAAATCTCATTTTAATGTTTAATGTTTTTGTTGTTGTTGTAATTCATAAATAATTATCCTGTTTAAACATATAATACAGCAATTACTACTAATGAACCTGAGATTAAGGCCTTATCTGATTTCCAGGCAGCTGAATATAAATCAGTCTTTGAGGTCAGAGGTCGGGGGGTGAAAGGTCTTACCTGCTGTTGTCCCTGGCTCTTGAGGAAGTCCTCTCTCTGTTTGCCTACTTTGCTCTTGTCCAAGCCGCTCTGCTGGAGGTGCTTCAGGCGAGATATCGCCTTCCCACCGCCGCTCTGAGAGACAGAGTCAGATTTCTTTAAATTTACTTTGAATTATTATTATTATTATTATTATTATTATTATGTCATTCAAGTGTGGCAGAAGGGAAAAGTAGAATAAAAACAGTTAATAGTCCCCCTCCAACATAACAACAACAACAACAACAACAACACACACACACACACACACACACACACACACACACACACACACACACACTGAAAATAGGTTTAGAAGTGAATTCGCTCTGCAGGGAAAGACAATAATAGCAACAGTTTCGCCCTGTAATGATTGCTAAGTGAGAGTTCTGAACGTTCTGTTCTTTATCCTCAGGTTGAACATCCAGAAGTGGGAAAAAGTCGCTCCGAAAGTCAACGCCTGCTCACTTAATCACCACCGTCCGTATTTAAACCGTAACCGTATTAAAACAAAAAAATATATTATCTATTTTGTTGTCTATTGTCTGCACTCACCCACTCATTTTTTTGAACCGCTTAATCGTATTAGGGCTGCAGGGACGCCGGAGCCTATCTCAGCTGACACTGGACAAAGGCGGGGTACACCCTGAACAGCTCGCCAGACCATCACAGGGCCAACAACCACACAACCATTCACACTTACATTCATGCCTAGGGTATATATTTGGAACAGCCCATGCATGTTTTTGTACCGTGGGACGAATAATATAATTAAGGGATGCAAATATTAGCAAAAAAAAAGCTAAGTCGTATCCAATTCCTACCTGTCAAGTCTTGCCTCCCTATCACATACGATCACCACCAACCAGGGAGGGGCGTAAGCATTCACGTGCCCCCTCCGTGGCATGTGATGCTGCCACCCGCCTCTTTACGAACTGCTGCGCATGTGCATTTGGGGAGCAGCCTAACACACTCTGAGGGAAGTGTTATCTGCTCCTTTTGTACAAATGAGCTCACAGACTCCTATGGATTGGCTGGTGATCGCCGTGAGTGACAGGGGAGCGTATGTCATCCATCCCTCCCGTGAGAGCTCGGCTAATTAGCTCCCACGGACTCCCGGTTCCGGATGGCAGTGGCATCAACCTGGATTCCAACTTGCGATCTCCAGGTTGACAGTCACGCACCTTGTCAATGCGCCACTCAGCAGCCCCCGAGTGTAACTCAGTAACACCAACCTCGCTTTCAGTGCATAATTATTAATTATCAGATATTTTATCCAGGTTGTTAGTTTGTCTTTGTTTGGGTTTAATTATTTAGCCATATGCACATGACGTCACATTGAAAAATACAATAATAAGAGTATATAGATACCACTGCATGGTGGCGTAGTGGTTAGCACATCCGCCTCATAGCAAAAAGGTACTTCTATGTGGAGTGTGCATGTTCTCCCTGTGTTTATGCGGGTTTCCTCCGGGTACTCTGGTTTCCTCCCACAGTCCAAAGACATGCATATTAGGGTAATTGGTTGTTCCAAATAGCCCCTAGGTGTGAAAGTGAATGGTTGTGTGTGTGTGTTGGTCCTGCAATGGACTGGTGAGCTGTACAGGGTGCACCCCACCTTTGCCCAAAATTGGCTGAGATAGACTCCAGTCTCCCCGTCACCCTGGTATGATTAAACGCTTCATCAAATGAGTGAATGAATGAAAAAGTACTAATGAAGGGCAGGTATTCAGTTCTGCCGGTGAAATAAATAATTCTAGGTATTATTTTGAAAACGAGACTAATATTTTCAACCTTAAACCTGAAAATGGGGTGGTTTGAGTTTTTTTCGACTTCATTTGTTATTATTTAGGTCCTACTTCCTCCTCCGTTGTCAGCTGGGTCTTTTTCTTAGTTAATCGTATGGTGTATGTAATTCTCGTGATTGTTTCCTTTCTCATTTATCGCTTGTTAGTTTTTCCTTTAAACACTTGTACTCTGCTTTTGATGTTTCCTGGCAGATTTACAAAAACTTTTATAATTGGATGCCTCATTAAAACTTAATCCAGTCGTGCATCTGCTAAAAATGTACCACAATTTGCGTATCTGTTTAGCTTGTGTAACTTTTCTCCGTTATAAAATATGTAATAGGAGAGAAGCTAGACGCCATTATTCGTTCCTCAGACAGGAGGTCAGGGTGAAGCAGTAATAAACAGAAAGAAAAAGACCCGCAAGACCTTGAAGCATTCAACAGCAGATGAGCAGAAAAAAGGAGAAAAAGAGAGAAGCTAAAGCAGTTTATTTTCATCACCAGACAGTTATGGCAGTTGGTACAGAAAGTAAACAGCAAAGGAAAGATGACATTCAGTTTAATCGCCGTTGTGTCAAAGAGAAAGTGGGATGGAGAGAATCTAAAAAAAGATGGAAGGACAGAAGGAGTCAAAAGGCTCGCTATCATGTCTCCTTATCACCCGTGAATCAATATCTGACAGCAGCACAAGGAGAGAGAGAAAGAGAGAGAGAGAGAGAGAGCAAAAGACAGAGTGATAGCGCAAAAGGGTGTGTAAGAGAGAGAGTGCATATAAGAAAGAGAGAGAGAGAGACAGACAGAGAGAGAGAATGGACGAGAGTGTGAGACAGAATGTACAAGAGTGAGAGAGAGAGAGAGTGAGAGAGAGAGAGAGATTGTGTGTAAGTTAGAGAGAGAGAGCAAGAGAGATTTTATCTGAGAAGGAGAGAGTGTGAGAGAGAGAGAGACAGTGTGTGAGAGAGAGTGCATAAGGAAGAGACAGAGTGTGTGTGTAAGAGAGAGAGAGAGAGAGTGTGTGTGAGACAGAGTGCGTGAAAAAGAGCGCGAGTATAAGAGAAAGCGAGTATAGGAGAGAGAGAGAGAGAGAGAGAGAGAGAGAGAGGGAGGGAGAGAGAGAAAGAGAGAGAGAGAGATAGAGAGAGAGAGACACTGAGTGTTGAATGAATTCCTGGACCTGGGCTGACTCAGTATTTATGGAGGGTTTCGGTGGAACAGGAGGTCTCCGGATCTCTCCTCTTCGTGAGCTCTTTATTGCGGGTGCAGATGGAGGAGCGGTGCTGGAATCTGTATCTGGAATACCTTGAGGCCAGCTTAAGATGGCCTGAGTCCCAAAATCAAGCAGGCTGAGCTCCAGCTCGCGGATGGTCTCCTCCAGATTGTCCATGCGCCGATAGGTACTGTGTCTGATGTCCTCTTTGGGCTCCTGGACCTGGACTTGACCATCCTCTCCTTCACCTGTTGCCTTCTCATCATTGATCTCGGACAATTCCTGGATCCTCAGTTCGGTGTTCAGGAATCTCGCTGGTTTCTTCAGGGTTGAAGGTGAAGACAGTTCAGTTATGGTGCCTTTCTCAAGCTCCTTTATTGTCCTGTTCAAATCCAGTAACTGAGATTGTGTTTGATTGGGCGATGGCTCCGGTCTCCACAGCGACAGACGCGGACTCTTGACAATGTAGCTGCTGTAACTTAGCCTGTCGCGCAGTGCCGCGTTCGACACTTGCGGCACGGTTCCTTTTGTGGCGATCTCGGACGATGGAGTAGAACACTCAGTCAGGATGATCTGAGGGACGGATGAAGAAGAAGATGAAGAAGAAGTCTTGTCCAGAGGCTGTGAATAGATACCATGAATTACACCATGTTGTGTTTGCTGGTTGTCAATCACCAAAACAGGGAGAAGTCAGTTAGTATCTTACCCGAGTGTCAGGTTTGGGTTGGTGGAGACTTCCCTGCAACAACAGGAACTGCTGATACGGGAACATGCAACATGTGACAAGACCAACACACATTTTAAGAGCTAGATTACACTGATACACACAGCAAGGGGACATTGGGAAGGACAGGATTTCTTGTACTTATGTGTCAGTGGCATGTTTATGAAATATAAAACAGGATGGCTCCCGAGCGGCGCAGCAACAAAGTGCACCACTACCAGATATTCATCAATCCAGGTTGGCAGACGCCCTTATTCAGAGCGACGTACATTTATGTTTTTTTTTTTATAACTGAGGAATTGAGGGCTAAGGGCCTTGCTCAAGGGCACAACAGTGCGAACTTGGTGGGACTGGGGCTTGAACCACCAACCTTTGGATCAGTAAGCCTGAGCCTTTCCCACTGAGCCACCACTGCACAGCCTTCCACAGCAAGGAGCCCATGGGAGCTAATTGGGAGGGATGGCATACGTTCACTTCCCTGTCACTTAAAGCGACCGCTGGCCAATCAGAGCAGTCTGTGAGCTCATGCATACAAGGTGGCACATAGTGCTTTCCTTCTCCGACTTCCTATTCATTATGGCAGATTTAGGACATCGGACTCTTGACACTTGAAAAGTAGGTGTACAACACCCAAAAACATTATAGGCTGTGAAAGATCCTCAAAAGTAAAGATGAGCTTTGTTCATGCTATGCAACCCATGTACAAGATGGGCACCCAGGGTGTAAGGTACCTCTGCCCCTCAGCATGGATTATGCAGCAAACAGCCCCTAGATGGGTACCCATATGGTCGACTTATGGTATGTTCCATAGGAAGTGAACATGAACAAAACATTCCCATTTGAAAGTTTTAAGAGCTGGCTGGGGTTTGACTTTTGAAGTTCACTCAAGGTCAAAGGTAATAATCTGATTAGAAAGTCCATATATGGTTTCCTATTAGTGTCTCATAGTCATGGCATGTCTATCGGGAGTCTATATTTGAAGGTTTGCGTCCTTGCCTTGACCTTCGCCTTTGACCTTGACTTTCCAAAATCAAATCATCTCTGGGATTCAGGCAGGGTAGTGTCCCCACCAAGTTTGGTGAAAATCCATGCACGGGTGTGGTCAGGATTTCGCTCACAGACAAACTGACAAACAAAAACAAGCAGACTCACAAATACTGGGAATTACAATACCTCCGCCTAAACTCCATTTTGGGCAGGGGTAATTAGAGCCAAAAGTCTTATTTACATACAAGAAAAACAAACAAGGTGAATCCATTGCCGTGGACAACTCGGCACAGCTCTATGCAAATAGCCTTAACGTATCCGTCTCTGGCTCACCAAACCAGTAGAGAAGTAAACCAGCTCAATTCTGCCTTCCGTCTCCTCAGGATTTTCGTTACTGACATCTTTATAAAGCTTGTGTCTCAAGTAATATTGTTAATGTTTGTGCTAGTTGTCTACAGAGTCCCTAAAACAAAAAAGGGGGACAGAACTGAAGAGGGAATGACATAAACTTTGCCCCCTTGTGTTAATGGGTCTGCAACCACCAATAAATAAATACTGCATACATTCATTTATTTCATTCATTTTCTAAGCCGCTTAATCCTAATTAGGGCCGCGGGGAGGCTGGTGCCCATCCCAGCCGACTCTGGGTGAGGGCGGGGTACACCCTGTACAGCTCATCAGACCATCGCAGGGCCAACACTCATACAACCATTCACACTCACGCTCACACCTAGGGGCAATTTGGAACAGCCAATTAGCCTACTGTGCATGTTTTTAGACTGTGGGAGGAAACTGGATTACCCAGATAAAACCCACACAAGCACAGGGAGAACATGCAAAACCCACAAAGAAATGCCCTCAGTGAGCCAATTCAAATGGTGGGGCGGAACGGAGGTATAGTGGTCAGCACGTCTGCCTCAAGCAATGTCGGTCCTGGGTTCGAATCCTGGGCTCGGTGAGGGCGTTACTGCTTATGTGGGTTTCCTCCGGGTACTCCAGTTTCCTCCCACAGTCCATAGACTATGCACATTAGGCTAACTGACAGTTCCAAATTGACACTAGGTGTGAGTGTAAGTATGAGTTTGAATGGTTGTGTATTTTGACCCTGCAATGGTCTAGCAAGCTTTTCAGAGTGCACCCGGCCCTCACACAGAGTCGGCTGAGATAGGCACCAGCCTTCCTGCCACCATAGCAGGATTAAGTGATTCAGCAAGTGAATTAATGTTACAAATTGTTTTAAATCTGGAAAAAGGCCATCTAAAATCAGGCCCACCCAGGCCCCTCCATAACCATGTGTGTGTGGGGGGGCTCTATTCCTTCAAAGTAAACACAAATATTTTAGAAAGAAAGGTGCCAAAAAGAGTGTCAAAAAGAAAGCAAATGGTTGATATTTTCAGCCAAGAGCAGCTTAATGAATTCACTGATCAGTGACTGAGTCATCAGAGACAGAATCAACAGCTTTAAAAAGGTCCCGAAGTCAAATTTTATACTCGGGCAAATTCATCAACTCAATAACCCTTTTTTTCCATCTCTTTAAATAAACAGAGCTGCACTGAGCCATACGGCTCCGTCGTAACATTTCACAAGCTTCCGCTCCTTTTGACCTATGATAAATAACTTCATCTGCATAGCGAGCACTGAGCGCACAAAGCTGTTTAAATATTACTGAATGTTTATGGTGGTGTCCAAAAGAAACGAGTCGCTGCAGACACTCGCCATGAAACAATACGGTGTTTGAAGCCGAGCGGAAAACCCTCCGTATTATATTTCCTCCCATTTTCTTTTTCTCTTTGAATTACGTTTACCATTTCTCAAATGGGCGGCATGTGGTTAGCACGTCCGCCTCACAGAAAGAAGGTCCCGGGTTTGCATGTTCTCCCCGTGCTTGCATGGGTTTTCTCCGGGTACTCCGGTTTCCTCCCACAGTCCAAAAACATGCACAATAGGCTAACTGGCTGTTCCAAATCACCCCAGGTGTGAGTGTGTGTGGATGGTTGTGTGTGTGTTGGCTCTGCAGTGGCCTAGTGAGCTGTTCAGGGTGTACCCGGCCTTCGCCCAGAGTCGGCTGAGACGGGCGCCAGCCTCCCAGCAACACTAATTAGGATAAAGCGGCTTAGAAAATGGATGAATGAATAAATGAACTTCTCAAATTGGTCAGGGTTCGCTTATGATTCTCATCACGATCAAACTGGGAGGCTACATCAGTGCTAACACTTATGCACACTTTAAGCCAAGTGAATCAATCAGTGCGTCTCTTTCTCCTGATGCTCAGGTCTGGGACACGCTGGTCAATGGTGAGAAAATCGTCAAATTGCATTTTACCTTTTTTCATGGATTGGGATCGGATCCACTTCTCAGACAGTACATTTAGCAGACACCCTTACCCAAAGTGACTTACATTCAACCTTTTATGCAGCTGAACAACTGAGGGTTAAGGGCCTTGCTCAAGGACCCAACACTGGCAGCTTGATGGTACTGGGACTTGAAAAGCCAACCTTCGTATCAGTAATCCAGAGCCTTAACCACTGAGCCACCACTGCCCTTGAACGTTATGTTTATCACGTAACACTGACGTGGAGTAATTATGACTGACTATAGTCAGTCTGTGCACAATATAAAGACCTTGAAGTGCTTTTATGATGAATACAAAATCCTCCCCATGTCCTGCCTTGTTCTACATTTACAGCAGTGAGCACCCTTATCCAGGGTGACTTTCCCTTTTACATCATTCATACAACTGAGCAGTTGAGAGTTAAGGGCCCAGCTTAGTGGTAGTGGGGCTTGAACCCCCGACCTTCGGATCAGTACCCCAGAGCTTTAACCAATAAGCCACCACTGCCCTGCCCTGCAGTTTTAACCTACAAAGCTTTATTTATACATAAGCGCCAGTTTTATGTATCGTCGTTGTTCGTGTTGCACCTGATGATTAGTACCGAAAACCGCCTGCAAACCAGCCACCAGTCCACACAACTACCCCCCCAGCACACACACACACACACACACACACACACACACACACACACACACACACACACCACCCCTTTAGAAGCACTCCTGTGTGATGGTTGTTATAGATCTGGCAACCCTTTTCATCGCACGTACGTCACCAGCTTATACACATTACAGTTTTAATTCCGCCGGCATTTCCTTTTCATTACAATAAAACCAATTAGATTTCAAGGCGGACCGGCGTATCGTATATTAATACCCTCTGCATTGTTTACTTGTTGTTATATGAGAACTGTTATTGACTAATAATAACAACCTCAGGCAGACAGAATCACACGCAAAACTGGCTGACGCTAATTTCCCAAAGGTTGAACACATGGAGCACACTTCACCCTTCTCCAGGCTATTTCTGCTGTGACTTGCAAAAATGTTGACTTTCCGAAAATATCGGGTCGGCATTGCGAGGAACCAGAGGACCGCCTCTAAACCTTCATCATTACTTGCTAAGACTCGTTGGTTTTTGCTAAACGGTCAGCATGAACTCGCTGCACCCCGATAATGAGCCCTGTGGGAGACTTCCGAAGAGGGAGCCAAAAGCAGTACGACATGTGGCGTCTCCTGCTTCGCCTTCGCGTTCACTCAAGCAAAAGAGAGCAATCTGCACTGCCTGCTGATGCTAATGAGCCTCACGGAGTGTGTGTTGAAATGTGTGTTTACCTCTGAGCTACAGGAGCCGCCAACTACAAACACCAAGCGAGTTCAAGCAGTGTGTGTGTGTGTGTGTGTGTGTGTGTGTGTGTGTGTGTGTGTGTGCGTGTGTGTGTGTGTTTGTGAATGTCTGAAATGCTCAGCAGGTGAGCATCTGGAACATTGCGCTTACTACGTGTCAGGCAACCAGAGGCCAGGATGGTGTTAAAATGTTTCCTTCGGCTTATACTGAAAAAAAAAAAGAACCCCACGAGGAGCGTGAAGACTGGTAGTACACACACTGGCAACCTTGATCGGTTTAAATGTCGTGATGTAATTCATTGAGCAGGCACAGAAACGGTGCATTCGGAGTCGCAAAACATATCATCATAAGAATTTTTCACTGTTTATGCACAGTCGTTTCGTTTATCCCTTCACAAAATAAGCAGAACGCGGCAGCTCCGAGATTTCTACATGTACACAGGTGTATTTTCATCCACCCTTTCATCCATCCATCCATCCATCCATCCATCCAACAATTATCTATTCTAATTATCTGTCAGGGTGGAGAAGAAACTGGAGCCAATCCCTGCTGACTTTAGGAATGAGGTAAGGTCTATCATGAACAGACGCCAGTCTATGCGCCCAGCTTTCCTTGTGGCTCGTACCTCTTTTTTTTTTTTAAGAAAAATCATCCCGATGATGGAGTTGACAGTGATGATTGCTAGAGATCGATTACTTTTAGGCCTGAATCCTACCCCCAGGAGGTGCTGCTGCACGGTATAGGTAATGCTAATAATTAAAAAAAATTCTATTACATAAATAATTTATTCACTAATTATTACTTAGTAATTACATTGTAATGAATCATCGCTTGATAGTTAAACACTCTCTCTTTCTCTCTATATATCTCTCTCTCTCTCTCTCTCTCTCTCTCTCTCTCTCTCTCTCTCCCTCTCTCTCTGTCTCCCTCTCT
>JBCNYH010000003.1:5964044-5979563 GCA_039654325.1 Tandanus tandanus
TGTGTGTGTGTGTGTGTGTGTGTGTGTGTGTGTGTGTGTGTGTGTGTGTGTTGTTAGCTAAACTCTCCAAATGCTTTCTCTAAAAAAAAATTGTGTAAAGAGGTGGGAGTGAGATGGGCGATGAGAGAGAGAGAGAGCGAGAGAGAGAGCAGAGGGACAGAGATGGGTGTATTGTATATAGAGAAAGAGAGATAGAGAGAAAGAGAGGGAGAGATAGAGAGAGAGAGAGAGAGAGAGAGAGAGAGAGAGAGAGAGAGAGAGAGAGAGAGAGAGCACATGACAGAGCAAGGGACAGAGAGACGGATATAGCGAGAGAGAAAGAAAGACAGAAAGAGAGAGAGAGAGAGCAAGTGAGAGAGAGAGAAACACAGAGAGAGGGAGACAGAGACAGACACAGAGAAAGAGAAAAAGAGAGAGAGAAAGAAAGTGAGAGAAAGACTGTGAGCAAAAGAGAGTGAGAAACAAAGAGAGAAAGCAACAGTAAGTGAGAGAGAGAGAGAGGAAGAAAGTGAGAGAGAGAGAGAAAGAGAGAGATTTGCAGAATAAGTAGAAATTTGACTCAGTGGGTAAGAAGATAAAAAGAGCGGAAGAAAGAAGAAAGGCTGCTTTAGGAGGAATTTTCATTAGTTTGCGTTTAAATCAGTTATCCAGAAAAAAAAACAATTATCTGAATAAAGTTATCCAAGATGGCCGCCTTTATAACGCTATAGCGTTCATCTCCCACTCGGATAGTTCTGTCCTGTGTCTGTGGTTCGCCACTGAAGAAAGACCTGCAGTACGTCGGTGTGGGTTTGAGGAAAATATTTAGATTAAAAACATTGGTGTGAGATGGGATTGAATTATTTATAGAAAACTATAATATTATATTTGCAGAAAACTTTTTATTAAACGTTGGTTTTTCTACCAAACTGCTTGCTTAGGAACATTAGACTCGGTTGGTTGAACGATGGTGCCTCTGCCATGCGAACATACCTTAAAAGAACAGGAAATAGTTTTGTACTCACTTCCTGTAGCCGAGCCGTCGCTGGCGGACTCCGTCTTCTCGCTGGAAGAGAAAGGGAAGGGCCGTGAGAAGTCGGTCCCTGGTTCCCGAGGGCAGCCCGCCATCATGCAGAGCCGCAGCAGGCCGCATCTGGGGATCACACAGGCGTGATACTGCCACAGCCCGACACGGGACGGCAAAACGCACAACCACCTTACAACGCCTGCTAATCAGCTGACGCTCTATACTTTTACCGTACTGTCTACGCCCACCAACCAAACACCGGCAAACTCAACTTTGAGAAGACGCTGGAACGATGGCGGGTCTTCCAGCATTGCTGATTATATTCATTATGTCGTTTTAAACTGGTTGAAGTTTGCTGATGCGTCGTTGGTGTGCGTCGGTATTCCTAAATGCTGTCCAATTTATACAGTGCACCAAAATCTAATACTGTTCAACCAGTAAACACTGTACTACAGACCTATACATCTGTGATGCTAATAATGCTGCTATTTCAACAGGAAAGTAAAATGACATCATAACTCAATGCTAATCCTATCCTACATTAGCTTACTGTACACCATAACAGACTATCAAAGCACTCCGAAAGCCTGAGTCCACTACCATTTAATTTTTAATCACAAACTAATATTTAGTAGTGGTTAGCACGTCCGCCTCACAACACGAAGGTCCTGGGTTCGAGTCCCCGGCTTGGGCATTTCTGCGTGGAGTTGGCATGTTTCCCTCGTGCTTGCGTAGGTTTCCTTCGGGTTCTCCAGTTTCCTCCCACAGTCCAAAAACATGCACATTAGGCTAACTGGCTGTTCCAAACTGCCCCGGGTGTGTTTGTGAGTGTGAATGTTTGGGTGTGTTGGCCGTGCAATAGTCTGCCGGACTGTCCATGGTGTATCAAGCCTGAATTCACCTAGTGTCGGCTGAGATAGGCTTCAGCCTCATAGGATTGAGCGGTTACCTACTAGGGTCGCGGGCAGGCTGATGCCTATCAGTGTGAAGGCGGGGTACACCCTGAATTGCACACACAACCATTCACACTCACACTCACACCTAGGGACAATTTGAAAAATCCACTTAGCCTAATGTGCATGTCTCTGGACTGTCGGAGGAAACCGGAGTTCAAGGAGGAAACCCGCGCAAGCACAAGGAGAACATGCAAACTCCACACAGAAACGCCCGATCCGAGCCCGGGACTCCACGGCTGCTTGTAAGACAATGTGCTAAAGAGATTTCTCACCTAATCTATATCGGACACGTCTGTAGCTGATGTGTGAATACTACGTTCAAGAATCTCAACATGTTACACTCTAGTGAGAAAAAAAAAAATCCTCACATAACAGGCTGCTGTTAAATTTAATCACGAAAGATTTTATACCACAGTGCTTTGGGATTCTTGATTATGATTCGTCAACAGCAACTGCTGATTAATCTTCCTTACTGGTAAATACCTGAATGTGATTGGTCAGTTATGGCATTCTACATAACAATTACCCCTGAGTACTCTGAACGTCGAGGGGGCTATTTAATAATATCCACCAAGCCTGAGGTGAATAAGCCTGGGGTTTATTTAAAAATAATTAATTACAGTAGACATTATCTGCTACCTGAGCTACAAGATAACTGCATATCAACGTTTACTACATGTTATTGAACCACTAATGTTCTTATAGGTTATTGTTTCCACGGCAACAACTAATTTGTAGAGACTAGTATGGCCGACACGCCACGACGCCCTTATCCAGGACAACTTACATGTTTTATTTCATTTATACAACTGAGCAGATGAGGGTTAAGGGTCTTGCTCAAGGGCCCAACAGTGGCAGCTTGGTGGTACTAGGACTTGAACCCCTGCCCTTCTGATGTCTGTGTTCATGGCTTTAACAATTGAGCCACCACTGCCCACATTTAACAAATAAAATTTTACTATTGTTGTTATTTGGAAGGAGTCTCCAGTGTTAGTGGGTTTTATGTTTTGCAGGTTATTGGTAAGATAATAAGCCAAATTGTTTAGATGTTTACCTGCTTTTCAGAGCGTAGGACAAGAGGGACTGGTGAGGGAATGACTGTTTATAGCTGCTCTAGTATAAGTGACAACAGGAAGTGATTTGTTTAATGGCTATTCCATTAAATAAACATAAATAAATGTGTTAAAGTGTCATTCTTTAATGATGTAATATTATTTCCATAATTTATTTAATTTATTAATACCTAGGTTCTGGCGGTTTTGGCGGTGTATTATAATCACCAGTTTGTCAGTTTGCCTGTGAACAAAATCCTGACAACACCAATGCAAGGAGCCTAACCAAACCTGGTGGGGACACTACCCTAGCTGAGTACCAGAGATGATTCAATTTTGCAATGACACGGTCAAAGGTGAAGGTCAGAGTAAGGTCAAAGTTTTGGAGATTTAAATTAAAATGGAAATTGCTGTCAAAGAGCCATAAATGCAATGAGGGATGGACAGAAATCCATATACACCCTTTTAAATAGCATAACCCTCTTTGACCTTAAGCGACCTTGAAAGGTTAAGGTCAAGGTCAGAGGATTTAGGGTGCAAAAAAATTAGAAACGAGTGCCGATAGGTGAGCACATGGCGAAGGTACCTTGTGCTCTATAAGCGCGTCTCTAGTATTGATATCAGTATTTGATGGTGGACTCAGACTTTTGGACCTGACTCTGTGTGTACATATGTGTGTGTGTGTGTACTGGTCTGCAGACGTAATTAATGGTGATGCAGATGAGCTCCAGATGTGCGTTTATGACTGTCCGTCAAAGCGAATATACCAGGGTGAAAGTGGAGGACGAGGCAGCGTCCAGGAAGCAGGGATACACTCCACAGGCTACAGGCAGCAAACGCGAAACACATCGAACAACAGTCCACACCGCGTCGGTGCTGAGCGTTACACAACACAAGCGGATGAGCAGCAGCCGGTGACTTCAGAGAAACAAAACAGTCGTACAAGCTTCATGACACATTTAAGACACGTGTACACTGCTTCATGTCACACATAAGACACATGCACACTGCTTGATGTGAATGCACGTGATGCTTTGAGTTGAATGGCTGAACGTTTTTCGGCTGATGGGCTTCAGTCAATGGGGTTAACGTTCAGTATGAGTGGCTGTGGCTGGTGGAGATGGTATACACTGTATACATCTGTCTATGTATATATACACATATGTGTGTATGTGTGTTTCTTACGTGCTGTCACTGTCCGGTGCTCTGGTGAGGACGCTCTGAACCAATCCTGTGAGACTCGCTATCTGCTTCTCCATCGCCTCCATACGATCCCTGCTAAAAAGGACCGACTATTAGCAACAACACACTTTGGGACTCAACACAGTCACAAACTTCTCACTTAAGTAAATTTTCTGAAAAAGCTAATTTCCTCTCAGGGAATTGCCAAAATTCAACACTGTCACATCTTCCTGTCTTACAGAAATCCAACTGAAAACTTTTGGAACTCCTCACCGTGTGTCCGTCTCATTCCCGAAGCCGGACATCACCCTCCCTGTCTCGCCACCCAGTGGCTCTGAACTCGAACTCGGCCTCGATTTTGGGCTATCCACAAACACAGACGATGACGAGTCCTTCCTGAAGCTCTGCCTGACGGGCGAACCACGGCTCAGCGTCCCCGAGTATGAATCAGACATTTTCTGAGGAGAGGATGAAGACGAAAGCCTGAAGCCTGTGCCTAAAGGAGAGTAGGTGTCGGCATAGAGCGGTGCCCCTGGCTTGTAGAGCGGGTCATCCAAGTCACCCTGCAGCGCCACGGCTGAATATGTACTCAGAGAGCGAACAGAGCCACGACGGTAAAGCCCTCCCGGCCCTGGCATGCCCAGAGGTTCACCCATGGATGCGATGCTTAAACGATGTCCATCGGGCACCAGGCTGTACGGGTCTGCATAGAGGCTCTCGTTCTTTAGAAGTGCATTCTTGGCGGCGACTTCCTCATCAGGTTTGACGTCTCGGCGTTCGAGGATGGCTGATGGTGACGCGGTCATACCCCCTGCTGGCCCGTGAGCTGGAGATCCATGGTGGCCGTGGTGACCGTGCTGAGATCCGGAGAATGATGGAGGACGGCCGCCGCTGTAGGAAAGACGGGACCGGGCGGGAGATGCAGAGGAAGGGGAGGATCCGGAGGAGGGCAGTGTGTTTAGACGGCGAGTGGGTGATGACTCGTGTGAAGCATACACCATCTCTCTCTGCAAAAAAAAAAGAGAGAGAAAGTGAGATTGATATTACACATGTATACACATATTACCGCAAACAACACCTACATATTGCTTAATATTTACTAAAAAAGGGTTTCATTGATATCAGATAACAGAAAAAGTGTGAGCAAGACGGTTCTGGGTTTGAGTCCTGGGCTTGGGTGTTTCTGTGTGGAGTTTGCATGTTCCCCCTTGCTTACATGGGTTTCCTCCGGGTACTCCGGTTTCCTCCCACAGTCCAAAGACATGCATATTAGGCTAATAGGCTGTTCTAAATTGCCCCTCGGTGTGAGTGTGAATGACTGTGTGTGTTGCCCTGTAATGGACTGGTGAGCTGTTCAGCGTGTACCCTGTCTTCACCCATTGTCAGCTAAGATAGGCTCCAGCCTTCCCGCAACCCTAATACGATTAAGCGGTTTCGCAAATGAGTGCGTGAGACAGAGATACTTTAGCCCACATGGTTGCCTCTGCCAAGAGGTTAAGACATGGCTGGAGGTAAATGTCCTGACAAGATGAAGATCTTATTGATCACCTGTGGTCTGTTTCAAACAGGAACATCCACATGCACACGTATGCGCAGTCTTGCCCTCTACTCCACAGTCAGGCAACAGAGTGAGTAAACTGATTCAATCCAGCAGAGACATTCCCTCCTACAAGGCATTATTGTTAAATGGCTGTCGCGGATATTAGCATGAAGAACAGCGGCATGTTCTTGTTCCATGGGTCAGTTTGACTTCAGAACGACTCAATGTTAATTCAGCCCAGATAGAGGCAGGATGCAGGTTGAGAACAGATGAGAACGGAGCTCCAGACATTCTGCCCTCTCACACCCCCTGGGCTCTATTCATCAGGAGGTAATGTGACTCTGGAGAACTCCTTTCACGCTATTCAGAGCTTTCACTCCACTCGACTAGGGTTACAGTCACAATGTTGGACAACTTGTTTCTGGGATTGAGACTCTGCTATCCAGCTAAACACACATGGAGTTTTAAGACTTCTTTAAGAGTATAAGTAAAGTCAATGTGCTAAAGGCTCTGGGTGACAGACTAAGTCTCAATTTCGAAGAGATTTCTGCAATTTCAGTCACCCTCCATACCCACACTCACACACACTCCAGAGACCCGTTAGAATAACAGAGAAGGGATTCGCTGTCAGGAAACAAAGGACCGGACACTTTAACGATTTACAAAGATAGGGAAAGGGATGGGGGATACCATGCTGCGTTCAAGAAAAAGGGGGAACCCGTTCAATTTTGAGTGGGGCCTTCCAAAAAAAGGCTTTTACTATTTCATTCATTCATTCATTCATTTATTCATTTTCTAAGCCGCTTTATCCTAATTAGGGTTGTGGGGAGGCTGGCACCTATCTCAGCCGACTCTGGACAAGGGACACCCTGAACAGCTCACCAGGCCATTGCATGGCCAACACACACACAACCATTCACACTCACACTCACACCTAGGGGCAATTTGGAACAGCCAATTAGCCTACCGTGCATGTTTGTGAACTCTGGGAGGAAACCGGAGTACCTGGAGGAATCGCACGCAAGCACAGGAAGAACATGCAAACTCCACACAGAAACAGCCGAGCCCGGGAATCGAACCCGGGACCTTATTGCTGTAAGATGGACGTGCTAAATACTATGCCACCGTGCTGCGACTTTTTACAAATTCGACTCAGAGTGAATTCGACCCCTGCGCCTGTGCAGATGAACATATCCCACATAGCCATACGTCTACTGAAGACCATACTCGAACTGGCCAATCCCATGTGAACTGCATGTAGTGTTTCCTTTGAACGGACCAATCCTGTGCTGCCTTACCCCAGTGACTATATATTGATTGACACAGCACCTGGTATTGCCAGATGGTTTTCCATCCAAGTACTAACCAGGCCTGACCCTGCTTAGCTTAGAGATCAGATGGAAATGGGCCTCCAGAGGGGTGGAGTGTTCTAATGGAGTTCCCACTTCCTTCCAAAACTTTTTGTGAACTTTGGCTTGAGTCTTACATCCTCAAAGAAGTTCTGCTTGGAAGAGTTCTGCAGACAATCATTCCTGATGGGTTTGTAAGTTCTTAAAGACATTCTACTTGGAAGCTTCTCTAATTGGGAAAGACTTGTGCATTGATCGTTTCTCAGGGGTTCCTTGGATGGTTGAGCGTGTTGCTCCTTAAAGGAGTACTACTAGGATTTTTCTCTGACAAGGGAGAACAGTTCTATATAGAACCCTTTTCAGTGGAACTTTTGATAGTTATGGGTTCATAGGTTCCTACAGATCTTCTGCTTTTCTAGTAGGGAAAGAGTTCTGCATAAAATATTTCCCAAAGGGTTCTCAAGAAAGTTCCTCAGTTTCCTGTTCTACTGGAAACCAGTGCTAACTGGGAAAAAGGCTCTATGCAGAACTTTCTTCAATGGTTCTTTGTATAGGAAGAGACATGCGACACGCCACCATGCAAAGTCACTGACTGGCAGCGAAATGGCCGTCGAGATGCAAAATTTTCTCAAGCGACAGGAAGTGGTAAGGCTGAGCTGAACTTTCATGCAAACGATTGGAGCAATTACCAATCAGAGCTTAAACATACCATTGATTGACAAATGCCACCAAACACGAAATTCCTCAAAGCCTTTTCATATGTGCTTTCATTTCACATTCGCGTGCAGTTCAGCAGCAAAGTGACTCGCTTATCGCTCGTTGCTTTCTGTGTGAATATATCTTAAGTGAAAGCTTAAGTGTAAGGCTTGTGTTTCACTTTCAGCCCTAAATGAGGGACCATGGGTATTTATGTAGCTGTAGCTGGCATTACTGGTTTTCGGCGAAATAAAACATGTACTCTCATACTCACCCGCAGGTCTCCATTGGCCAGGTGTGCAGCCGCTGTATAGGAACCATAGACTGGCTCCTTGCGGTAGATCTTAATGATGCTGCGGTCCTGTATATCCCGGACGTCCTCCAGCTCGTAGAACACATTGCGTGCCTCATCCTTGATCAGGATGGCTGTGTTGGGGGATTTGAGCATGCTAGCTGTTAGCTTCTGGGGGAACATGTGCACAATGAGTGCGTGTAGAGTCTCCATGCTGCTTAACTCATGGGTGATGTGGACACGCCTCGTCTCATCACCAAACTGCAGGAATAGTACTCCTGTGGAAAAAAAGGACAGAGATGGCACGAGAACAAGAAAGATCCTTCCTTAGGAAATGAGACTGCTACATAGAATCTTCGTTAAGGATTGTTTGGAGAGTAAGGGCTCGTAACTTCCTGATGGAGTTCTACTTGCAAACCTTCTCAGATCGAGAGTAAAGGTAAAGGTTTTTAGGTTCCTAAAGGGGTTCTACGTGCCGCCCTCTCTGATCGGAATGAGACCTGAACTGTTCCACTTTTTCTCCCATGTAGAGGAACCATGCTGCTTTGTCTTGTTGGTGTATTCTAATTTGTTGATATGGAGATCTTCGGTTAAGATTTCTTGGGTTCCTGTTTTTACAGAGAACTTTCCTCAATGGTTCTTTGGATACTTAAAGGTCTGTAGTTTAGGAAGGAAGGAGTTAAAGGTTGGCAAAGACTAAAGGGAATGATAGACTGATAAGACCAGCCCGGGAGACAGTGAGGTGTTTATCAAAGTCAGTGTGTTTAGCTGCTTCCTGATGCTTCTCATCAGTCTGAGTCATTTCTCACCGTATGTGTGTGTGTGTGTGTGTGCATGTGTGTGTGTGTGTGTGTGTGTGTGTGTGTGTGTGTGCACATGTTAGAACAGCAGAACTATAAATCAACTTTCACGGGATAGCATTCTGGCAGGAAGTAACTGATAGCAAAATAATTGGTGTGTATTGATGCTCTGCTTTCCTGTGGTCCTACAGCCCCTGCTATGCTCCCTCTTGTCCGTGGTCCCTCAATAATGCTATATTAAAGAGGGATCAATGATTTTTAACTCAGTAAATTGCATACTCAGTTGATAAAGTCATATTTTCAAAAGGTTCTTAATATCATGGATGGGCTTACGAGGTCACCAATGGTCAAACATAGGCTCTGGGAATCAAAGGACCCCAGAAACAAAGGGATCTGGGAACATATAAGAAAATATACATATATTCTCTAGAAAGGTTGGATATAGGAACATGGAGATCTAGAACCCTGAGAGAAAAGGCTTTTTTGTCCCAGAGAAATTTCCAGTGGGAACATTAGACTCTGAGAATAAAGGGATATTCCTTAGAGGGTTTAAATGAGGCGATGTGGCGGCACGGTGGTGTAGTGGCGAGCACGTCCATTTCACAGCAAGGAGTTCCTGGGCTCGAGACCAGGGCGTTTCTGTGTGGAGTCTGTATTCTCTCCCTGTGCTTGCGTGGGTTCCCTCCGGGTTCTACGGTTTCCTCCCACAGCCCAAAGACATGCACATTAGGCTAAGTGACTGTTCCAAATTACCCTGAGGTGTGAGTGTGAATGGTTTTGTGTGTGTTGCCCAGCCATTGTCTGGTGAGCGGTTCAGGGTGAACCCCGCCTTTACCCAGAGTCGGCTAGTATAGGTAGCATCCCCACAACCCGAGTACGATTGAGTGGTTCGGCAGATGTATATATGAATGAATGAATATTGGGAAGATGCTTTATTGGTAATGCAGGTACCTGGAAATAAGGAGTTAGGGGCAGTGGTGGCTCAGTGGTTACTGATCAGAAGCTCAGGGGTTCAAGACTCAAGTACCACCAATCTGTCACTGTTGGGCCAATGAGCAAGGCCCTTAACCATCAACTGCTCATGTGTATAGATGAGATAAAATGTTAGTTGCTCTGGATAAGGGCAGCCGCCAAATAACATAAATGTAACGACCTAATTTTTTATAAGTAAATATAAGGGAAGGCAGCATGGTGGTGAAGTGGTTAGCACGGCAGTCTCACAGCAAAAAGGTCCTGGGTTCGAGTCCCGGGCTTGGCGAGGGTCTTTCTGTGTGAAGTTTTCAGGTTCTCCCCATGCTTGTTTGGGTTTCCCCCAGATACCCAGGTTTCCTCCGACAGTCATTTGACATACACATTAGAATAACTGGCTGTTCCAAATTAACCCTAGGTGTGGATGCGATTAGTTTTGAGTGTGTTGCTCTGCGGTGGTCTGGCGAGTTGTTCAGGGTGTACTCCGCATTCACCCAGTGTCAGCTGGGATAGACTCCAGCCTCGCCACGACCCTAATAGAATTAAGTGGTGAGTGAGAGATAGGGCCACAGGAGTCTAAAAAATTAAGGGTTTTTTTTCAGGAAAAGTTTAAAAAAGTGATGTATAGCCCTGAAAGATAAACAGGAATATTACATGTAAATATGGGGAAGTACGTACAGCCTTCTTTGCAAGAAAATTTTAATAAAGGAACATTAGATTCTGGGAATATGGAGTTAAAAAGTTGATCCAACAGCCCTGAGAACTTCCCTAAGGCAATATGGGACACTAGAATATAGATTTTCTTTCCAGGTTTTAATTTATGGAACATGGAGTATTTTTCAGAAGATTAATAAAACACAGGAACACAGGACCCCAGGAACAAATGCTTGTCTTCTGGAAATGTTTTAGTGAAGACAGATAAGGCTTAGGGAATACAGAGGTACAGAGAAATTGATTAAGGTAACACAGAACAAAACATAATGTGATTTTAAAGAAAACCTTTTTTCACAGAAGACCCAGAAAATAAAGGGTTATTTATTTAAGAGATGATGCCCAGCACTCTGGTCTTTATGGTGTATTACATGACTCGTTAGTAAAGAAATCAATAAACTCACCACAGTCTCAACCACTCACTCATTTTCCAAACCGCTTAATCCAATAAGAGCATATTCTACTCAGAATAATAAGCAATTATTGAATAACGCAAGGGTGGCATGGTGGCGTAGCGGTTAACACGTCCACCTCACAGCAGGAAGGGTTCGTGGGTTTGAGTCCTTTGCTCGACGAGGGCGTTTCTGTGTGGAGTTTGCATGTTCTTCTCATGTTTGGGTGGGTTTCCTCTGGGTACTCCGGTTTCCTCCCAAAGCCATTCACATTAGGCTAACTGGCTGTTTTAGATTGCCTTTACATGTGAGTGTGAGTGTAAATGGTTGTGTGTGTTGGCCCTGCAATGGTTTGGTAAACTGTTTAGGGTGTTCGCCTAGTGTCGGCTGAGATAGGCTCCAGCCTCCCCACAACCATAGAAGAATAAAGCGGTTTGGCAAATGTGAGATTGAGTGACTGAGACATAGTATAAAATATAGGGAATTATTCGGTCGAGGAGTTGTTAGTGGATAACACCTTCAGAGACTGAATAATTGTCTATCATACCATAGCCAAATTCTGTAAATGTTTAATTATTCATTTAACTATTTTTGTGCGTATCAATAATTGCAATAATTTGTGCGGTCAAGTCGTGCATTCAACTTATCCGATGGCAACAGCGCAATAATTCGGTTATCCCACGGGAATGATGCAATACCAGGAATTACTTGATAGCTTTCCACCAATCAAAACGAGAATCTCTTGAATAAATAATAATGTCCATTATTATCATCCCCTAGATAGAGAACCAATCAGATTGCACCATTCCTGTGTAGTGTATACTAAGTCCATACATCCATATTAATAATAATATAATGAATGAACGATAATAGTTCATAGCAACAGTCTTTTGTATTGTAAAGTTCTACATGATGTTATTTTGACCAATCAGAATCATGGATGCCATGGTGGATGTATGTAACTAAAAAACAGTAAAAATCATAGCTGTAATTGGATCTCTTGGTCTCCTGTTTCCCAGAAAGCAGAAAGCAGTTAGCCGCTAACACCACATAGCATGCTTATTTCAAGTTAACAGGCATTCAGGGCAACTTCTTCTGTAGGGAAGGCTCTCGGGCACCTGCTTAATATATTGCGGGAATCCAGTGGCCACAGATTGAGTTAGTGGAAGTGTTTTGCATGATGTGTGGAGAAAATGTTTTTACACTCAGGTCGTGGACAATTCTACTCAGACACACTGTGCAACTCAGACGATCCATCTAAGGAAAATATGATAATATGATATAAAACGAAGATGAACCCATCCGTTCAACAATCCCTTCCAGGCTCTTTTTATTTTCCGACAGGCACAAGTGTGTTGTACTGGATCGCTAATTTGGCTTACTGCTATTTTGGTTGAACAGTAGCAAAATACTTTCCTCACTCACTCACCTCACACATTTGCCGAACTACTTAATCCTAATAGGGTCACGGGGTGGCTGGAGCCTATCTCAGCCGACACTGGGGGAAAGCGGGGCACACCCTGAACAGCTGAAACCATCTCAGAGCAACACACACAACCACTCACACTCACACCTAGGGGCAATTTGGAACAGCCAAATATCTTAATGTGCATGTCTTTGGACTGTGGGAGGAAACCGGAGGAACCGGAGGAAACCCACGCAAGCGCGGGGAGAACATGCAAACTCCACACAGAAGCCTCCTCGCCAGGCCTGGGACTCAAACCCAGGACCTTCTTGCGGTCTAACCACTTCTAACCACTACGGCACCGTCCCAGTCCGAATATTTTCTTTTTTAAGTTGTGGTTTTCATTCTCAGACATAATGAGCGATTTTGTTGACCCCCAGCAACGGTTTATTAACCCTTTCCTGATTCTAATGATGTGGAAAGACAAACCGAACTCCCTGGGCGTTGTTACATGAACATATCATTACTCTGTTTCAGCTGAAGCGAATTCTTAAAGTAAACAGATGTTGTTTGTTCCTGACAAATTATTAACCAAGGGCCATGTATTAAGCATGGCGTGGCGTTCCACATATGACATATGAAGCCATGGGCTCAAATTAAACAACATGACTGCTAGTTTGATGATGCAGGGCTACAAATTTATAATTTGTAGCCCTGTGTTAGCAAACTAGCAGTCATGTTGTGTAAGTGTTCACCCAGTGTTGGCTGAGATAGGCTCCAGTGTCCCACAACTCTGGCAGGACTAAGCGGCTTGGCAAATGAGACGAGAGAGAAAATAATGTAACCTGATGTGGCGCATCGACTATCAACCGTAAGTTCAAATCCAGGTTGATGCATGCAGCCATCAGCGGCTGGGAGTCCATGGGAACTAACTGGCCGAGCTCTCACTGAATGCATACCCACCTGTCACTTCCAGTGATCACCAGCCAATCATGTACATCTGTGAGTTCATACGTACAAGATACTGCTAACGCTTTCTCTCCAAGTGTGCGAGGCTTCCCCTGAATGTGCATGCACAGCCATTCGTAAAGATGCGGGTGGTAGCAACAATGTTCTTGCTTACACCCCTCGATGGAGGCAATACTTAATGGGTGGGAACTGGAAACGACTGTTTGGGGAGAAAAGAAAATCTAAAATTCCTGGCCAGTGCCCTTATGCAATTGTTTTGATGTATTACAGAATATTTTATTCCCATATACCGCATGTGTTCATTAATTACTAAGCCATTTCCGCTGTTACTGCTATGAGAAATCACGAAGGTGTTTTTCGCGGTAGATGTGAGAAATACTATACTGTAGTGTCTCCTGACTGCAGAAATAAAAACGTATGTACAGTATATAAGACTCTTAAACCGTGCTGTGAATAAATTTCTTTTACACTTTTTTAACCTCATGGATTCGATTTTAACATCTCCGTTTGATTTACATCACAATTTAGAGCAATTACATTCAGTTTCTCTATCCTGAAGGCTGCGGAGCCCAGGAGCTGGTCGATAAGTGTGTGTTCAGGTTCGTGCAAATGCGTGTGTGAGCATACGGAGAATGCATTTCAAACCCAGAGTGGTGAAGAGTGAGTAAAAATCAATGAGCCTGTACATTGTCAGAGTAGATGCATGGATTATAGTGTGTGTGTATGGTGTGTGTATGGTGTGTGTTACCTGGCGAGCGTAATTTGTTCTGGCTGGCAGAGCGGGACAGGGGCAGGCTCTGGCGGAAGCGGTTCATACGATTAAACCCGAGTGGCATGTCGGCCTCTGACATGGTCTCCAAAGACTCGGCTGAGGCGTAGGACAGTTTGGACGCCTGATCAGCCAAACCGGACTGAGTGGACTGCGAATGGCGTGGACTACGACTCTGTACATGATAGAAAAAGAAAAAAAGATACTGTATATTAAGAGAATATATAACAGGTACAGTATATTAGCATCTTAAAGCAGGATGAACAAATGTGAAAGCAGCCAGTATTTTAACGTAATGCCCTTCAGAGCCGGAATAATGCGATAGCATGTACATGTAGACATCAGCTGTATTTATTAAAAGAGAAAAATAAAAAAAAGATTTGAGGAATGGAATAGTGGGAGGTTCGGCCAAACCAGCAATATATCCTTTCCCAGAGACTGACAGACATCAAGGCCACACCCTGTTCACTGAGACTGACAGATAGCAAGGCCACACCCCCTTCACAGAGACGGACAGACTGACAGGCTATGCCTCCATATTAGACTTTTAAGGCCCAGAGGCCAGTTTTTTTTTAACTGATACTGACATTAATCAAGAACTCCCTCACCGAGACTGGAAAACAGAGGCCACACCTCTTGAGCCCAAAGCGCAGAGGCAACACCTCATATATTAAGACTGACAGGCACAGAGGCCGCACCTTCACTGGGACTGAGGAACAGAGGCCACACCTTTCAAATTAGGATGGAGACAAGAAGGCCACACCTCCTTTACTGGGACTGAGGCACAGAGGCCACATCACCTACATTAAGACTGGCAGGCAAAAATGCCATGCCTTCTTTCCTGAGACTAAGGGATAAAGACCACACCTCCTAAATTAGGACTGACACGCAAAAGGCCACACCTCCTTCAATGAGAGTAAGGCACAGAGGCCACACCTTCCACATTAAAACTGATGGGTAAAAGGCCACACCTCCTTCAGTGAGACTGAGGCACAGAGGCCACACCTTCTACATTAAAACTGATGGGTAAAAGGCCACACCTCCTTCGGTGAGACTGAGTCACAGAGGCCACACCTTCTACATTAAAACTGATGGGTAAAAGGCCACACCTCCTTCACTGAGACTGAGGCACAGAGGCCACACCTTCTACATTAAAACTGATGGGTAAAAGGCCACATCTCCTTCGGTGAGACTAAGGGACAAAGGCCACACCTCCTATATTATGACTGACAGGCAAAAGGCCACACCTCCTATATTATGACTGACAGGCAAAAGGCCACACCTCCTACATTAAGACCGACAGGTTCATCCTTCAGGCTGTTCACATCTACTAATAGACCAATAATGTATTAAAAGTAGGGGCAGTGGTGGCCTGGTGGTAGGGTGCTGGATTACTGATCCCAAGGTCGGGGGTTCAAGCCCCACTATCAG
>JBCNYH010000003.1:5990422-6015499 GCA_039654325.1 Tandanus tandanus
ATAAAAGCCACTCCTCCTTTACTGAGACTGACAGGCATAAAAGCCACTCCTCCTTTACTGAGACTGACAGGCACAAAGGCCACTCCTCCTTTACTGAGACTGATAGGCATAAAAGCCACTCCTCCTTTACTGAGACTGATAGGCATAAAAGCCACTCCTCTTTTACTGAGACTGACAGGCATAAAAGCCACTCCTCCTTTACTGAGACTTACAGGCATGAAAGCCACTCCTCCTTTACTGAGACTGACAGGCACAAAAGCCACTCCGCCTTTACTAAGACTTACAGGCATAAAAGCCACTCCTCCTTTACTGAGACTGACAGACATACAGCTCATAAATGGTTCACTAAGCCTGACTGGTAGAGAAGCCACACCTCCTGCACTGAGACTGAAAAGCACAAAGGCCATGCCTCCTTCACTGAGACCGACAGGTACAGAAACCACACCTCCTCATTAAGACTGGCAGGTACAGAGGTTACACCTCCTTCACTGAGACCGACAGGAACAACAGCCACACCTTCTTCACTGCAACCTAATGTTCATATCTTTGGAGGAAACCGGAGTACCTGGAAGAAACCCACACAAGCACGGGGAGCACATGCAAGCTACACACAGAAAGGGCCTTGCTAAACCCAGGACTCGAAACCAGTCAAGTGGAATAGAGTCACATTGTGGTTGTGTGTGTGTGTGTGTGTGTGTGTGTGTGTGTGTGTGTGTGTGTGTGTGTGTGTGTGTGAATGAGAGGGGCATCATGGTCAGGGAAGACCTTTCAGTTTCAATGGAATTAGATGTCCAGAGTGAATCCTTGAATTTTAATTCACATTTCTCATCTCATATTCACTGAGCACCTTCGCTCATTTATCAGTAGCTCTCTCTCTCTCTCTCTTTCTCTCTCTCTCTCTCTCTCTCTCTCTGTCTGTCTCATACTCATGCACATACGCACGCGCACACACATCTGTTGCAGAATGAAATGAGTGCTATAGTTTTCTTATATTTTTAACAGTAAAAGACACACAGAGAACTTCCAAAACAAAAAAATATATAAATATATATATATACTTTAATCCTGGAAATGCAGCCGAATTCCAGAAATCTCGTCTGACCGTCCTCCGATCTTATTACCATTCACATCACTGAATATTTCATGAATATTCCATTATCCACAACAGCACTGTGGATATATGTGTGCGAATACAATGTGCGGATATCAAACACATCCTTTTTTTTTAACACTTTAAAGTAAGCTCCGGGCGGCACAGTGGTGTAGTGGTGAGCACGTCTGCCTCACGGCAAGAAGGTCCTGGGTTCGAGTCCTGGGTTCAGCGAGGGTGTTTCTGTGTAGAGTTTGCATGTTCCCCCCTGTGTTTGCATGGGTTTCCTCCAGCAGTGCTACTTTAGGCTAATTGGCTGTTCCAAATTGCCCCTAGGTGTGAATGTGAGTGTGAATGGTTGCGTGTTGCCCTGCAATGGTCTGATGAATAGATTTGCCCAGTGTTGGCTGAGATAGGCACCAGCCTCACCACGACCCTAGAAGGATTCGGTAAATGTGGCTCGGCAAATGAGTGAGTGAATAAGTAAATGAGTGTGTTCAAGTCATCTCTTGGGCTGATAGAGATACACACAGCCTGGCTTTTTCATAACTTGGAGGACAACAGGGGACAATACATGGACTTACATTCAGTTTCTAAAGATGTCGCCTAACCCTTGCCATGACCATTGCCTAACCCTAACCCTAATCTTAACCCTAACCCAACCCAAATCTTCCACTTAACATTTACTAATTTACCTTATGGGGACTTGCATTTGGTCCCCATAAGGAAGACAAGTCCCTATGAGGTGACTGGGTAAAAAGATTTAAATTTAGTGACCATTCCCACAACGTGATGAATACCTGGACCACACGTATACACACACACACACACACACTCCCACACCCACACACATGCACAGAGGCCGCTTTCATTTTTGTGTTGACTAAAAACGGTGTCTGAAATGCAAATGAATCTGCTAAAGCTCCCTCCGCAGAGACTGCGAAGCAAATCTTCACAAATTCAAACGTGAAATTACACACAGCCTCTCACTAAACCCCTGGTGTGTCATCGATGAAAAGGCGAAAAGGGAACCAAGGTCAGATGTAATTCAATCATCCTTGCTGTGTTGCCTTGTGTCCTGCGCCTGTTCTTCGCGCTGTGCTGAAACCTTATCGGGTATCACAGCACAGGCAGACTGAGAAAGACATCCGTTCTGTCTGGCCTTCCTTAATAGTTTTATAACTTCTCCTGTGGCTCAGACATGCCAGCCTGAAAGGATGTTTATTTCATTTCACCAGGATATTTGAGATCAGTTAGCTTTGTTTATTTGTTTGTTGCATCATGTAAAATAACTTGCCAGGTGGCCGTTCTAGGTCTAGGTTCACGTGAAGCAAATCCCAGCCCAACAGGGCGAAGGAATCAAAAGGCGGGACAACTGTGCCTACTGATCTATCACGATGCTAACACACAAACACAGACAGCCATTCACACTTACATTGACACCAGTGGGCAATTTAGAGAAGCTAGTTAACCAACTCTGCATGTCTTGGAACTATGGGAGGAAACCGGAGCACCCAGAGGAAACCCACGTATCTACATGCAAACTCCACACAAAAAGGCTCTGGTCAACTGGCAGGTTCAAACCCAGAACCTGTATGTGTTGATGCAACATTGCTAAACACCGCACTGTATTTGTGACCGAGATTCCCGCAAAGTCTTTCCATGCACTACAAAGTGACATCATGACCTCTCCAAAATAAAACATAACAAAGATTGGAAGCTTTCAGAGAGAAGCTGGTCCACATTACTTAGATCTGTACGACTGTCTCAATGAGACTTCCTTGATAGAAAAAGAAATACTGCAATAACAAAAGAGCGCAATCCTCCAGCAAGTCGGAAAAAATAATAATAACTGGGCCTTGCCGTAAGAATACATATTTAAAAACATATCATTCCTTCTTAGAGTGTTAAAAAATCCTGTAGAATTTGATTTGGATCATCTCCAAAATCTAATGAAGTCTTCCTTGTCCTACTAGGGTTGCGGGAGGCTGGTCCCTATCTCAGTCGACACTAGGCGAAGGTGGGATACACCCTGAACAGCTCATCAGACCATCGCAGGGCAACACACACAACCATTCACACTCACTCTCACACCTAGGGGCAATTTGGAACAGCCAACGACCCTAATGCGCATGTCCCAGTACTGCAGGAGGAAACTGGAGTACCCAGAGGAAACCATATAAGCATGAAATGCACTCGCCGAGCCCAGGACTCGAACACAGGACCTTCTTGCTGTGAGGCAGATATGCTAGGTTTGACATACTGCTACAAAAACAAGTCCTGAAGTCACAAATCTGTGAATTACCACAAAGAATAAAATAAAGAACGCAGGAATCCAAAGCAGTCCTACCAAGAAACGCTTCCGTTTTGCAGATCTTGAGCTGAAGTTGCTGTGAGTTCCTGTTCAGGTTCTCCAGTTGCCTCCCACCTCTCTAAAACATGGTGGCATCATGAATTGTTAATGAGATACTATGTCCTACCCCATAAGACCCCTATGGGGGAAACCATAATTGTACATGAAGCTCTAATGGTGATCCCTGAACTCCCATTGATAACATGTGGATTGAAATGGGAATCCCGTGGGCACCTTTAAAACAATTAGCTGATCAAGGGCCATAAATCTTTACAGGAACCCTTAGGCTCCGAATACACTTCTGTTTGATTTTGCGTAAATAATTTGTTGGTAACCCCCCTTGGAAGACAGGTAAATACAGGAAGTCTTTATGAGTCACATGAGGCACATCAAATCCTATTAAATATGAACCTATGAATCAATTCCTCTTTGGTAATCACTTTATCCAGGACAGGGTCACGGTAGATACAGACTCAATCCCGCCCGGGAACACTGAACATGTGGTACAAGTGGGATGCCAGTCTACAATCACTTACACCTATGAGCAATTTGGTGCCGCCAATCCACCAACCACCATGTCTTTTTGGGAGGTCTGGGGCGAGTGGAGGACATCCACAATAACTTTAGCTCAAGATCCTGGACCTTCATGCCAACTTACTCACTTACTCCTACTAGGATCGCGGGGAGGGTGGAGGCTATCTTAGTCGCATAGTACACATAGTACTACCAAAACTCCGAAAAGGTTTCTTTTTCTCTAGTTCACTGTCTCCCAAACTCTGGGCAGCATTTCCACCTTACAGCTCCAGGCTCCTCGGCTCGATCCTGACCTTGGGAATGTGGATCTAACCACGTTTTCTTCTTGTCTTTATGAGTTTCCTCCAGGTACTGTTTTTCCCCCACCAGTAATACGCTGACAGGTGGATTAGTGTGTGACAGACTAGCTTCCCATCCAAAGTGTAATGATAGCTCAGGTGTTAATGTGTTGGACTAATGATTGGTCCAAATGCTAGCAGTGCCAGACTGCCCGTGTTGGGCCCTGAAGCAGGGCTCTTAACCTTCAACTGCTCAGTTGTACAAATGATTAAAGAAATGTAAGTCATTTTGGATAAACATGGTAAACGTAGTCCTGTCTCACACCCAATGTTCCTGGGATAAGGTCTCGATACCTGAACAGGATAAGCTTGTTACTGGGTACTGCTTTCTTCTTGGGTCTCACTTAATTTAGGCTAATCCTGTAGCATGGATGTCAGAGAAGGCCATTAAGGTGTGCATTGCTGTGGCGTTGCATTACCGCAAGGCATGACTGAATAATGATAGCGGGAGAACAATGTTTTTGATTGTATCCCAATCCACCCAACTCACCAACCCATCGGTTTTACTTTCTGCCTTGAGCAAAACATCAGATTCAAGAGGTTCAGTGCAATTTCGTCCAGGTTGTAAAGCCCCTGGAGCGATTCTGTGCAACTGAGCAGCTCTGTGTTTCCTCTAAGAGGCCGGCAAGCCTGTGGATTGTAGCCTGTAGCTAAACACAGCTGTAAGTAGAGTCACCGCTGAAAGTAGGGGAGCAGCAAAGCCAATTCTTTAGTGTTTAATTTTACATCTATATGCATTAAAAAAAAAACCTTGACCAAACCTCATCTTATTTTCTAGTAATCAGACATATTCTCTCACTCATTTGCTGAACTGCTTAATATATGGAGCCTATCTCAGCCAACACTGGGCAAAGGTGGGGTATACTGTGAACAGCTTGCCACACCATCGCAGGGCCAAAACACACACACGCAACCATCCACACACTTATCCACACCTAGGAGTAATTTGGAACAGCAGCATAGTAGTTAGCACGTTTGCCCCACAGCAAGAAGGTCCTGGGATCGAATCCCATCCTCGGCGAGGATGTTTCTATGTGGAGTTTGTATGTTCTCTCTGTGCTTGCATGGGTTTCCTCTGCATACTCCGGTTTCCTCCCACAGTCCAAAGACATGCACAGTAGGTTAACTGGCTGTTCCAAATTGACCCTGGGTGTGAGTGTGAGTATGAATGGTTGTGTCTGTGTTGGACCTGTGATGGTCTGGCGAGCGGTTAGGAGATAGGATCCAGCGTCCCCACGACCCTAGTAGGATTAGGCAGCTCCACAAAGTGAGTGAGTGACTCGAAAACGCTGATACTGGAGACTCCTTCCATGTTTTGTTGAACAAACATCATCATACAGAAAAATTCACTATTTTAATAATATTGTTGATTTGTTTTTTAAAATTCGGTTTATACAAGTGCAATAACATAAGCCTGGTATTTGCTGTGCAGCTGGAACTACTGTCAGAGCACACACACACACACACACACACACACACACACACACACACACACACGCGTACTTTTGAGATGCTGATATTTGGGCTGATGGAAATAGTGTACATTCATCTATTCAGTTCATTTGAAGCACTGATTCAACGCAACCCAAAAGCAAACCCAGTAATAAAAGCAAGGTCTGTATATACACACACACACACACACACACACACACACACACACACACACACACACACACACACACCACTGCGCTACACACAGCTAATGAGATATACAATTTCAGCTTTACGCCTGAGGTTGTGTATCACTTTTATATTACGTCTTTCCTGAGCAAAAAAATATCAAATGCCAAGCATCAGGGGATCTGTGTGTGTGTGTGTGTGTGTGTGTGTGTGTGTGTGTGTGTGTGTGTGTGTGTAGGACAGCTGCCAGCTACCAGCCTGATGATGTCATTTTCAGCCAAAGACTGGCGTCTCCTGTTGCTTAGTAACGGTGTAATGCACTGTCGGGAAAAATTAGGCATTTGACCTGCAGCTGGATGTAAGAGTTTGCTCGAGCCAGATTGACGGACATGAACACACACACACACACACACACACACACACACACACACAGTACTCTATATGAAACAGTTGCTGACAGAAGGACGGAGCAGGCGCACACCACATGTCCTGCATGCAAAGCAGCCTCTCTCTCTCTCGCTCTCTTTTCCTCAGACACACACACACACACACACACACACACATATACTCATAAATGTAGCATGCACACATTCACAACCACAATGCACCTGCACCTGCAGCTGGTCTCCACGACAACCGCTCTAACAATAAACGATCAAAGGCGACGAACACCTCTTACCTGCACCTGTATGCGTGGACGTGTGTGTACACACAAACACACACATATTACAGACCCCTGGATGCCTTCATTCAGTGAGAGTGAGCGTCAGTCAGCTGCCCCAAACCACTCATTCTCTCTCTCTCTCTCTCTCTCTCTCTCTCTCTCCTAGCGGCGGCGCTTTATTTAATTCATTACCACATCGGCAGGCTGCTGCTTGGCTGCTTTAACTCTTCCGTGCTAGAATGTCAGGGTGATCGTGGTTGGGTGGAGAAGGAGGGAGGTGTGTATGTGTGTGTGTGTGAAAGAGAACAAGCGAGAGAGAGAGAGAGAGAGAGAGAGAGAGAGAGAGGGAAAGAGCGACGCACTGGGCTAATTAACTCTCCTCTTCCTCTTTTACACGCTGCCGCACTCGTCCTCCCATTCCCTTGCTTCCCTGCCCTCTTTCTTCTCTTCCCCTCCTCCAACCCATTCCCAGCAAGACTCTGGCGTATTCCTGTGATTCCTCTCTCCGGGTTCCTGCAAACAATGATATCCAAGCAGCTTTCCTTTTCCTCCCTCTCTCTCTCTCTCTCTCTCTCTCTCTCTCTCTCTCTCTCTCTCTCCAGGCTGACCTTTGTAATATGATATCACCAGCTTCCATATAAGGACAATGTCGTCATGGCAACCATGGACTCCACCTGTCTCTCACTCAGCCACTCTTGGTGTCACTTGCTTGCTTGCGCACGCACACACGCACGCACACACACTGCACAGGTAACAGCACGTGGAAAGCACAAAGAAGCCAAAAGCTGAACAACATACGAAGAAGCAAAGAATGAATGGAGAGAGAGAGAGAGAGAGAGAGAGAGAGAGAGAGAGAGAGAGAGAGAGAGAGAGAGAAGAGAAAGTGGACAGAGAAACAGAAGAGAGGAAGTGGAGAGAGAAACAGAAGAGAGAGAGAGAGAGAGAGAGATAAAGAGAGAGTGAAACAAGAGAAAGTGGAAAGAGAGAGAGAGAAGAGAAAGAAGAGAGAGAGAAAGTGAGAGAGAGTCAAAAGAGAATGAGAGAGAGAGAGTTAATGCTTGATTCTTTTATATTTTCATCATATATATTTATTCTTTTTTTATTTTTATTTATTTTTTATTTTGTTATCATTTTATTTTTATTTATTTATTATTATTATTATTATTTTTTAATTTATTATTATTTTCTTTTTCCCTTAATTTATTTTATTTTATTCATTTATTATTACGTTTTTTTTTATTGTATTTTATTTTATTTTAATTTTAATTTTTTATTTTAATTTTAATTTTTATAAAAAATTTTTCTTCCTCTCCCCCTAATGTTCGGACCAATTACTTCAATTATTGTTAATGTCATTTACCAATGTTTAAAACATGTTCATATATGTTTGTTGAAAGGCTTTGGCAACACTGTATATGTCCTGATAATAAAGCTTATTAAACAGAAAACTGAAACTGAGAGTGTGAAGAGACAGAGAGAGAGAGAGAGAGAGAGAGAGAGAGAGAGAGAATACAAGAGGGTTGAGAGAAATGACTACGACTGAATGAATAATTCCGCCCATGTTTATATATTTGTGATGCATTAGGTGACACTGTTGTTTTGCGCCATATTTCTGTTAGAATATTATTGCTAGTCATCTCAAACTCCCAGAATGCAATGCGATGTAGCTATATTAAGACTTTTTCCAAGGAGCCATTTAGACTAGTTGGCGATCAGCGATCTATGACGAGTGTGATAGAGGAAGTTTGAACAAGGTTCATAGATAAGCGCGCTGATCAAACCCAAGGATTAAAGCGCCGCTGCATCGCTCTCTCTTTGAATTGAGATGAAGCAAGAGTTTATAGCGCCGCCACCGCGAGCAGCCGGTTGTCAAACAATAACCAAATGATAAGATAAGAACATTTGTGTCAATACAACTCAAAACTATTTGATCCGAACCATTCTGTTGCCTGTCTGTACCATCCCGGCTCTTTATAATGATTTACATTAAGCGAGAACTTTTATATAAAGACCCATTCCTCTAAATTATTGCTAAAAGGTGTTTAGCATAGATAAATTTAGCCATCCCCTTCCACAGTGTACAAAGCCCCACCCCTCCAGAGGTCAATGCAACCAAAATGATTGTATTTTTTCCATAGGACTGCCGACGGAATCGGTGGCTTATCAGCAGAAGGTTAAGGGTTAAGGGTTAATGTGAGACCTCCCTGCCAGAGATTCCTAACCCTGATCCTGGAGGATCATCTGTCCTGTTGATTTTAGCAGAGTTTTCTCTGCTCCCAGAAAACCTGTTTAACTACTGAGGTCGTTAGCAGCCCTTCCTGAGTTGAAGGGGGTGCATTAGAGCAGGGAAAACACTCAGGGAGTCCTCCAGGACCAGGGTACAGCCGCATGGCTCGGACAGCTGCACTCATGGAAAATCAAGGCTTAATTACTGGCAACCCATAAAATTCCTTTCATTCATTCGCCGAACTGCTTAGTTCTACCAGGGTCGCGGGGAGGCTGGAGCCTATGTCAGCCGGCACAAGGCGAAAGTGGGGTACACCCTGAACAGCTCGCCAGACCATGGTAGCGCCAACACACACAACCATTCACACTCGCATCCACACCTAGGGGCAATTCGGAACAGCCAATTATCCCATGTCTTTGGGCTGTGGAAGGAAACCGGAGTACCTGGAGGAAACCCACACAAGCACAGGGAGAACTTGGGAGGCAAACGCCATACAGAAATGCCCTCGCCGAGTTCGGGACTTTGTAAGGAAATCCCATTAAAGTACACAAGAAGAAAATGTAATTCAATTTGACTTTCACTGCGATGGCCTGGCGAGCCCAGAGTTGGCTGAGATGGGCGCCAGCCTCCCCGCGACCCTAATCAGTATTAAGCGCTTCCGAAAATGAATGAAATGATGAATTTGACTTTCGGCTCAAGCGTAACATTAAAGCCAGTCCCATATGAGTTGGGGCAATTGGGGGCAGAAGTGGCTTAATGGTAAAGGCTCCGGATTATTGATCGCAAGGTTGGAGGTTCAAGCCCCAGCACTGCCAAACTACCACTATTGGGCCCTTGAGGAAGACCCTTCTCCCCATCTCCAGGGCTGAAGTATAATGACTGACCCTGAGCACTAACCGCGACTTCCTGACATGCATGGATAAGTGAAGAAAGCAGAACAAGCAACTTGTACCTAAAACGGATTTTTGAAGTGTAAACACTTTACTCTTGTTGACCTTTAATCAGCATTTGCAGATATTTGCATGCCATGACTTCCTGATATAGTCAAAGGTCAGCAGTGTCAGTACAGAGTGGTTAAAAGAAGGGCTTAAATCAGTAGATTTTACATAACTGTGTTAAAAACTGCAGCAGGAGTGTAAATCAATAACAGACCGCATTTGAAAGTCTACCTGGTATTTATTTATTTATTCATTTAATGCGCATAAATGAGTATAAATCCTTTTAAATAAATAATCTAAAACATCATGGTTGGGTTTATTAGTACTCACTCATTTGTCGAACTGTTTAATCCTATTAGGGTCGTGGGGTGGCTGGAGCCTATCTCAGCCGACACTGGGCAAAAAGGCAGGGTACACCCTGAACAGCTCACCAGACCATCGCAGGGCCAACATACACACATATCCATTCACACTCACATTTACACCTAGGGGCGATTAGCCAATTACAATTAGCCTAATGTGCATATCTTTGGACTGTGGGAGGAAACCGGAGTACCCTGAGGAAACCCACGCAAGCAGGGGAAGAACATGCAAAATCCAGGACCTTGTTGTTGTGAGGCTGACGTGGTAACCACTACGCCACCGTGGTCACTGCGCTTTAATTCTGTAATGTGACTGATCATACGGTGGTGATTAATCTTGCAAGCAGCTTTAAAGATATCTATAAACAGTAATAAATATAACAAGTCAGTATTTGCTGTGATGACTCTTCGCTTAAAAACAAACAGATATGTAAACATAGTCTCGGGTGGGAGGCACGGGGGCATAGTCGTTCCATAGCACGTCCACCTCACAGCAAGAAAGTCCTGGGTTTGATTGTGGTGAGGGCGTTTCTGTATGGAGTTTGCATGTTCTCTCCGTGCTTGTGTGGTTTTCCTCAGGGTACTCCAGTTTCCTCCCACAGTCCAAAAACACGCTAATTGGCTGTTCAAAATCGCCCCTAGGTGTGAGTGTGAGTGTGAATAGTTGTGTGTTTTGGCCCTGCGATGGTCTGGTGAGCCGTTCAGGGTGTACCCTGCCCTCGCCCAGTATTGGCTGAGATAGGCTCCAGCCTCCCCGCGACCCTAACAGGATTAAGCGGCTTAGAACATGAGTGAGTGAGTGTAGAAAACTGCAATTCTGGAAAAAAAAAAAAAAACACTATAAAAATTAAACACCTGTGTAAATAAATTATTCACGTGGAAAAATAATTTTTGAGGATAAATGAATTGTGCAAAATTCAATTAAAAATAAATGAATTGATAAGAGATTGCAGGTGAAAGTGTTTGTGTGTACCTGTTCGCGTGCGCTCCTCTCCGAGCTCCCCCTCATGCTGCCATGGGATGGAGACGGTGATGGAGGGAGCGAGTGCTGGGGCGGATATTTGTTCTTCAGGTGGTCCATGAAGGCATCACGCTTGCGTTCCAGCTCAGCTTTGTGCAGGTTGCTGAGTGCCTCGAGGCTCTGGGCGGCCATCACCGTGTGCCGGTGCTCGGATGTGTGAACGAGGCCGACGTTGGAGAACCGCCGTGCTCCATTGCCCAGGCTCCGGTACTCGCGTGGGTACTCCAGGTCATCGGTGGAGATCATGTGACCGCCACCGCGTTCCGGGTCTAAATAAGCAGGGGAGGAAGAATAGGAGTGGGTTTAATCTCACCGGCCGTCAAGTCATCATGGACAAGTTCAACACACACATAAAGACACAAAACAAAGAGATAAATGGGATGCACGGGTAGACGAGTGCGTACATACAGGTGGCTCCTGCAGAGATACAGATCTCTGACTTTAATAGGAGATACATGAAACACACACACACACACACACACACACACACACACACACACACACACACACACACACACACACACACACACACACCCCAAACAGAAGAAAGAGCTAGAATTCTCCCTGCAGCACACTTTTACCTGTTTGCTCTTCCTAGCATCATTTGTTTGCTGTCTGAACACACACACACACACACACACACACACACACACACACACGGTAAACACTAAGGTGCCGGTTTATCAGGTTCACCCACCATACATGTGTCCAATTACTGACTAAAGTCCATCTATTTCTCTACATAATGTCTCAGGTCCCTCTACTCCTTCCATAACGCTCACTGCACAGTGTGTGTTCATGCGCTGCTTCATCAGCGTCCAGTTGTCGCCATTTTATCACTGGATTGTTTGTCAGTTTCGCAACAGAACCACAGGGTTAACAGTCGATGATGCTTCAGTGAAAGTGTAGATACATTTTTCAAATATTTTTCAATCAAAAGTGGAAGCATGCAGCCATACGTGCACTCGGGTGAAAACACTTTCAAACGGATCAGCGACTTAGCATGTAATTAGCATGTATTTAATAATGAGTCATAAATAATTCATGTTTCCATTTTAAAAAAATAACACTGATTACTGACCGTGTAGCTTTTTTAGGGTTTACTAGCTAGAATTAGACTAGCAGCCTAGCCATTTTACCAAAACATTTTAGTGTGGTAGAGCCGGGGCACTAATTTTATTATTTGCATTTAAACACACACAGACAGCTATAGCACTAACTACACTGTGTTGGTTTCCAAATATAACAAATTAGCATGATTCTTGATAAAAGATAAACTTGACTGGATGCTAAACTGAGGCGAATGGATGATAAGCCGTCATTGGCTGAATTAGAGAAGAAGGCACCATTGTTTATATTATTTACATGATTAGCCATAGATGGATCTAGGACGTTTGGGCCACAGACATTTTGCATATAAAAAAATAAAATAAAAAATTATATTGCCTTTTACCAAAGCCCACCTAAGATGGCCCAAATGGCCCATGCATCCTAGGGTGGCAGCCCATCGCCCAAACATCCGTGGCCCAAACGTCCGTGCACGGCCATAGACAGAGTTAGCCCCCAAAGTGTAGCTCCAATAACGGACAAAATTACAAAGCTTACAGGACATTACATGTTTTTGTTAATAATAATGGTTCCAAACCGTACTGAAGCGAAGGTGGTGTTCCAAAACAGCCTTAAGCAGAGACAGGTTTAAAGGTGGTTCAGCACTGTTTATATTAAAGGCGGATTGGCAAAACAGTCCCGTCCTCGGGTGTTTCTGTGTGTAGTTTGCATGTTCTCCCTGTGGTTCCCTCTGGGTACTCCAGTTTTCTCCCACAGCCCAAAAACATGCACGTTAGGCTAATTGGCTGTTCCATTTGCCCCTTGGCTGGAGTGTGAGTGTGAATGGTTGCGTGTGAGTGTTGCCCTGCGATGGTCTGGCAAGCTGTTCAGGGTGCACCCCTCCTTCGCCCGGTGTCGGCTGACAGAGGCTCTAACTTCCCTGGATAGGATTACGCGATTCGGCAAATGAGTGAGGTGAATAGGGTGTAATGAGGTTGTGTTGAACGTGGTTCAGGAATTAATCGGCACCCAAGTTTCGATTCACACCAGTGATTAATTTCAGAGGGAACGGAGATATTCTGATTCGGCTACGTTTTTAAGAGAATAAGAAGAAAGGGCGGCTGCCAGATGACACGGCCTGCGCTCCGCTGTCATCATGCTCAAAATAAACACAGAAGGATGACAGGGAGGATACAATCGGTTCAGTAAAGTACAAATTAAATCACAGGTACAGTATATATTAATGCTCTCAATCAAATACGGTCTCGTTTCCATAGTAACTTCTGATTGACAGGGACGTGTACAGAGAATACTACATGTTAATGGATTAAAAAGTGAGTTAAAAAGAAACCTCACATTCAGGGTGGGCGGCACGGTGGCGTAGCGGTTAACACGTCTGACACACAGCAAAAAGTTCCTGGGGTTGGGTTCTGGGCTCGGGCGTTTTTGTATGGAGATCACATGTTCTCCCTGTGCTTGCATGGGTCTCCTCAGGGTACTCTGGTTTCCTCCAACAGACCAAAGACATGCACAATAGGCTAACTGGCTGTTCCAGATTGCCCCTAGGTGTGTGTGTTAGCCCTGAGACGGTCTGGTGAGCTGTTTAGGGTGTATTCCGCCTTCACCCGGTGTTGGCTGAGATAGACTCCAGCCTCCCCGCGACCCTGTTAGGATTAGGCAGTTCGACAAATGAGTGAGATGAGTAACATTCGGGGTTTATTTTCTTTCTTTTTATTTTGCACCTCACAGTTCGGGAGCGTAAAGATTCCACAGATGGAGAGACCATGTCGCCCAGCTGTGTTCCATTTCAGGCCCACAGGAATACACAGGTCTATATGCACATCTATACCTACCTAATGTATGCACACGTGTTAATGTAGTTAGCTAAACTGTTTAAGATGGATTAAGATGAGTGAACTAGGGTCACAAGGAGGCGGGAGCCTATCTTACCCGACACTGGGCGAAGGCGGGGTACACCCTGAACACTTTTCCAGATCATCGCAGGCCAACACACATACAACCATTTACCCTCACACCTAGGGGCAATTTGGAACAGCCAATTAGCCTAATGTGAATGTCTTTGGACTGTGGGAGGATACTGGAGTAACCGGAGGAAACCCACGCAAGCGCAGGGAGAACATTCAAACTCCCGGGACTCGAACCCAGGACCTTCTTGATGTGAGGCAGTCGTGCTAACCACTACGCCACCATATCGCCCTACTAAAAAACAGCAAACACACAGAGACAAACGCACTAAGCGGGACCAGGTAGGATAGAAATGGCCTGAGATTCCTGGATGAGAAAAGTTCTGCATTACTCTGTTCCTTTTTTTCCCTCTCCTTCCACCCTCCATCTGTCTCGCTTCCTCCATCTGTCACCTCCTCTGTCCCTCCTCACCCTTCCAGTCAGGCCAGTAACTCATGACACACTGCTTGCTGCTACAATGATGCATGTCAACCTGACAGACACCCTGACGAGTGGCCTTTAATCACTCTGCTTAACCTCCAGCCAGACACACACACACACACACACACACACACACACACACACACTCACATTTAGCCAGACAGTTAAGCAAAAACATGACACATCTGAGCAGAAGAAGATTAATGAAACATGTACATTGGCCAGAGAAAGACTATGATTGGCTGGATGATGTTACCTTGTTTGTGAAAGTAGGTCCTGGCGTTAGCTGAAAGAAAAACATCGACCACAGTTACTCATCAATCTCACACCCATGCACGCATGCACATACATGCTTCTATACTAAGATCTGTCTTTTTTTCTTTATAGCAACCGAACGGACCATGGTACGGTCGTGCGCGTGTAGCAGGAGTGTGTAGCAGTAGGGTCATGCGCGTGTAGCAGGAGTGAGCAGTACCCCCTTGCGAGTAAACATTCCGCAAAACTCGTGGAGACCCTTGAAATGCTTCAGCATGCCTTTGGCAATGATGCAATGAGCCGCTAGAGATATTTTGAGTGGCAGTCATGTATCCAGAGGGGCGGAACTTCATCCTCCAGTGACATCCTGCCCCTCTTGTACTGTGTACCACACCTAAAACACCCCACTCATCTCACTGCTTCATTGCCGTAGGCTGGCTGAAGCATTCCAAGGGTCTCCAATGCCGATCACAAATGCTTGTGCCACAAAGTTTCACAAAGACACATGTGGCAGAGATCCTGATATGGATACGAGACATCACGTGGCACAATTAAAAACTAGTGTTACTGCACGCTCCTGCTCCATGCACATGACCGCGCCGCAATTCATTCCTTCGCTACAGGAACAGTCCCGGAACTCTTCGATCGCACCTCGTACAAATTAGGAATCAATTCCAAAAGCGCTGATGTTTGATTGCTTGTCGCTGATTTATTACAAACCCTTCATACATTAAAAGCAATTCGATAATCAACACACCAGGACCGTACTGCTCACACATTCCTGATCCAAGGTATACTGCAGCATTCTATAACCCCTATAATAATCTATCCAGTACATACATAAATCTAATTTGAAAAGAAATAAAAGTAGAAAATGTTCATTCACTCACTCATTTGCCAAACCACTTAACCCCACTAGGGTCACGGGGCCATTGCAGGGCCAACACACAACCATTCACACTCGCACTCACACCTGGGGGAAGTTTGGAACAGCCAGTTAGCCTACTGGACATGTCTTGGACTGTACGAGCAAACCAGAGTACGCAGAGGAAACCCATTATAGCACAGGGAGAAGACACAAACTCCACACAGAAATGCCCTCGCCGAGCCCAGGACTCGAAACCAGGACCTTCTTGCTGTGAGGCGGACGTGCTATCCGCCCCTCTGGGATTAGCGCCATCTTTCTATGCGGTGCTGACAGATAACTGGTATAGATAATGAATGGATGAGTGGAAAGATGGATGGATGAATCAATAGCACTGGCTATACAAAATACCTTGGCGGTGAAATGTATCTGGTAACAGTGAGCTATGGTTGCCAAGCGACTAAAAGGTCAAATGTTGGGGTGTATATATATATATATCAAGGTTTACGAACATGGGTTGGCCAGTCAGATTTTAGAATCAGCAGTATCCATTTCATCACGTGTGATTACTGGATTTTTCCATCAGTTCCATCTTTAGTAGGTCAAACATCCGGAGTCTTGTCTGGATACAGTAGAGTACGGCATCAGAGGTCATAGCAGGTTAAACGAAACCGAGGAACTGGAGTGAGCAGGGCTTTGAGCTGAGATTAGAGAAACATCTGAAGAATAATGTCATCGCTCCATCAGCGCGGCACTCCCAGAGATCCGCGCCATCGCACACCCATCCCTCCTCTTCTCTATTTCCTGCCCTTATTTCCTTACTTACTCGCAGGAGAATTGGTGTAGCGCGAGGATATTAACAGGAGGTGACTTGCTCGCAATAAGTTTTGCATTACACGCGCACTACATTGCATTAAAGGTGATTGTGTTTGCAGCTCATTTGTTTTATTGCATGCTAATGCTTACTCTTAATGACGCGCTCTCTCGCAGATGACTCGAGAGCTCAGGGAAACATTTTTAAACTCACAATGAGCAGACATATACGGCGTACATTCACTGGATTTATACTCGTTCCAACCGTTTAATCCGGTAAACCTACCATTTGTGGGTGCACAACAACTGACCCTGGCTCCGCACAATCTGTAGGCACCCATCTATTCTGTCTATCATAAGAAAGGGATGACTATGAGACCATCACCATGCATCCATACTGCACTCACTTCACCGACTGAGTGCCCAGGATTCTTCCTACAGGCCAGAGACATGCACGTTAGGGTAATTGGACGTTATCGATTGCACTTAGATGTGAGTATGAGTGTGAATGTTACTCTTCCCTCGCCCAGAGTTGGCTGAGATGGGCGCCAGCCTCCCCGCTACCCTAATTAGGATTAAGCGGTTCAGGAAATGAATGAGTTATGCCTGGTATAATACAACCCCGCTTTTAAAAAAGTTGGGATGTGCTCAGTTTAAAATCCTGCATCTCTGTGGACTGTGTTCAGAGAAAATGACTTCTGGAGGTGCTCCTGAGCCCATGCAGTGATTTCCATGAAAGAATCGTGCCTGTTCCGATACCCGGGAGACTGAGGATTATGGGCAGCCGATATTATTTTCCGGCCTTGTCCGTTTCTCCATATTCTTTTGATGATACTGCGCACTGTAGATCATGAGATATTCAAAGACTTCGCAGTTTTATGTTGAGGTTCTGAAATTTGTTGCTGCAAACCTTGATGATGAACCCCTGCCCGGATCATGCCACTGTTCTGATACCAATTAACCAAATTAGTTGCAAAATGTTCCTCCAGCTGTTTCTTTTTAGTAGTAATAAAGGTGCGCTCACGCAATACTGATCAAGATCCCGACTTGCCCCGATCATATCCTGAGGTTACATCGGAGGAGACTGGAGAACATCGGTACACATAGGAAAACATCGGTGTATGTCGGAGAGCATCAGAGGACGTTGCAGAACAGAGGTGTCAAACTCATTTTCACTGTGGGCCACATCACTAAATTTAAAGGTGGTCGAGGGCCGAATAATCACTGAACATCTATTCTAAAAGGACATAACAGCGACATGCTAGCATGCAATCTTCCGCGAGTCATGAATGACTAGTTGTTAACCTGAAATAAGTTGCCGCCACCTAGTGGAAGGATGATGAATTAGGTTTCGCGGTAACGGTCGACGCAAAGAATGTACGATAATCACATTCTTTGAAAGCTCTTGCGGGCCACATAAAATGAGGCGGCAGGACAGACTTGGCCCCCGAGCCGGAGGTTGACACCTATGTTGTAGAATTTTGGGGAAAAGAGTGGAATATTCTGGGAGGTTGTGCGTTAGGAGCTCGGTAACACTGTTAAGATATAGATTTAGGCACTGCCTAAAAGCGGAGCTTTTACCTAAAATGTATCGACGTTGGACAAAAAAAGTTAGATGTTTTTTCCTTATTAATGGTGCTCTGCTAAGCGCCGCGCGGGAGCTCCGCTATAAAATTTGGAAAAAATAGGAGCAATATTGGGAGACATTCCAGTCACTTTTCCGGTAAATTAGCACATTTGTTTTTATATACAATATTGGAAACAACATCGGTACAAATCGGAGTGGCATCGATCGTAATGACATCAGATGAAGCACTGGAATCACATCAGGAAACAATCAGATATGGGAACAAAATCGGATGAAACATCCGACTAACATTGAAATAACGTCGGAATTTGATTGGGGCAAATCAGGATCATGCTGGCTATCGTGTGAGCGCACCGTTACTTTTCCAGACTGTTGTTGTTCCGTCCCAACTTTTTGTGCCATGTGTAGTTGCTATCACATTGAAAATGAGCCTAAATATGATGAAATAATGATTTCCGTGACAAAACCATGCTTGATTTTAATACAGTGCTCCCTAAGGGCCCAAAAGATTCTGCTTTTATTTACATTTCACACACACGTTTTGGGAATGGGGGAGGTGTGGTATAATTCCGTTTCATGTATAATTTTAACAATCTGCGTAATTCCTTACGAACAGAATAAAACCCACCACGAATGCGTTCATAGTTCATTATAAATACGATATTCAGTGATGTAGCGGTTTGAGTTTGTTGGTCTTTGTCAGTAAATCTGTTATATAGATGGTTCAGGAGTCGATGAAGGCAGAATCATTAACAAAGCGATAGTGAGCGGTGTTTCATGCAGCAGGAGTCGATACCGAGAGCAGCATGATCGAGATCGATATCCCGCTTTAAACCCGCTTCCGACATCATCCAAATTCCTCCACTTCTTCATCTTTATGAAGAGCTGAAATCATCTGGACCTGCTCTCGGTGTCACCGCAGCCCTCTTACTACGCTCTCGTTCCTCCGTGGGATTTGAGGAATTTGCCGTTCAATGAATAATTCACACGGAATTTCAATAATGCAGCATTAAATGTGAAGCCAGGAGACAGTTTATGAAGTATAATTGGTGCTTTAAACACATAAAGGAATAATGTAGGGCTCTCGAGGAGAAGCTGAATTGAGTGACCTTGTGGTTAATATTGTTAGCATCGAACACTAACCAACACACACACACACACACACACACACACACACACACATGGGCGCAAAGAGAATTGGTGTGGCAAAGGCGCTGACAAAATTAGCCTGATGAATGGCGTTATCATTAGCACTAAGTGCTTTCATTAGATACGAGGACGTGTAGTTTAGCCTCTCAGTCTGATTGGCTTAAAAATAAATGTCTTCCTGATTGGGTACTTCGAATACGCTTATTAGGATACATCATTACGGGGCCAGATCGCAGCCCTAGGCAGAGAGATGAGGGCAAACACTGACACTTTGTTTTCTTTCACATCCGCTCTACCTGCACTGTCGCTAGCTACACAAGTTTAGGGTTCAGGTACAGACTAGCGCAAGGAATTAGCATTCATTCGCTTGCCAAACAGATTTATCATACTAGGATCATGGGGAGGCTGGAGCCTATCTCAGCTGACTCGGGGCAAACCGGGGTACACCCTGAACTGCTGGTCACTCCATCAGAGGGCCAACACACACACACACACACACACACACACACATGCGCGCGCGCACACACAAACATTCACAATCACACCTAAGGTCATCATTCATCTAGGGGCAATTTGGAACAGCCAGTGAGCCTACTGTGCATGTCTTTGCACTGTGGGAGGAAACCGGTGTACCCAGAGGAAACCCACGTAAGCACAGGGAGAACATGTAAACTCTGTGCCTGGGACTTGAACCAAGGACCTTCTTGCTGTGATATGGACATGCGACTCACTACACCACCATGCTTTATTAACATTTATTATACCCTTTGTTAGAATGGAGCAGCATAGTACTAGGGCATAGCCTCTCTCTCTCTCTCTCTCTCTCTTCTGTGTAGTCAAAAACACCAGGGCTAATTAAACACAATAATTCTACTGAGCCTGAAGAGCCAAGAGAGAGATGAAGCAAGGCTAAATGAATTTTTTTATGGCTTACTTGCATGGGCTGAAGCAGGTAACCCGCAGGGTCAGCCATATGGCGAACGCGGATGCAGAGAAACAAAAGCCCGGCCCACCTGCTGTACTGTATTAACACCGCTGAGCTTCGTGATCGTCAGCTTCATTGACAAAACCAATGCAAAACACACTGATAAGTAAACCGGGAACAACGGAGGTAAAGTAAATGCTTTCGCTCGAGATTCTGGGAGTTCGGCAAAACCTTGGATGTGTATCTGTATTTCAAAACCTCTGGGCTCGATTCCCGGGCTCGGGGCGTTTCTGTGTGGAGTTTCCTCATCGTTAGGACGCCGACGACTTTGTTCAATTTAAAAGTGTAAGTGAGTAAATTTTATTCTAATATATTGAATTTTTTTTTTTTTTTTAAAACAGGGCATACTCCATTTAGGGCAAACCACTACGCCACTTCTTTATTATTACTATCATCATCATCATCATCATCATCATTCTTCATTCGTTCATTCATTTACGAAACCGCTTAATCCTAATTAGGGTCGCAGGGAGGCTGGAGCCTACCTCAGCTGAATCTGTGTGAATGCGAGGTACACCCTGAACAGCTCGCCAGACCATTGCAGAGCCAACACACACAAGCATTAACACTCACACTCACACCTAGGGGCAACTTGGAACAGCTTATTAGCCTACTCTACATGTCTTTGGACTGTGGGAGGAAACTGGAGTACCTGGAGGAAACCCACGCAAGCACCGGGAGAACATGCAAACTCCACACAGAAGCTTCCTCGCCAAGCCGGGACTCAGACGCAAGACCTTCTTAGCGGACATGCTAATCACTACGCCACCATGCTGCCTTTTATTATTATTATTATTATTATTATTATTATATTATAATCATTATCATGCTTCTTCTTCATTCATTCATTTATTCGTCGACTGCTTAATCATAATCGGGTCACTGGGAGCCTGGGCACGGCAAGGCAAGGGCAGGGTACACCCTGAGCAGCTCACCAGACCATCGCAGGGCCAACACACACAACCATTCACACTCACAGTCACACCGAGGGGAAGAAACCCACACAAGCATGGGGAGAGCATGCAAACCTAGCCTGTGACTCAAACCCAGGACCTTCTTGCTGTGAGGCAGACGTGCTAACCACTACGCCACTGGACAATCGCAAGGACATTTGACACATGCTTTCTCTCTCTCTCTCTCTCTCTCTCTCTCTCTTTCTCCCCTGAAGAAATGTGGCCTGGACTGAGCATAAAGTTTTAATGTATCCTCAAAAGCAATGACCTGTTTTACAGTGGCCTCTAGAGGTTGACGGCTTACGAGGTACACACACTCGCGTACACACTCACACACACTTGCGTCTTCCCGCCTGAAATGTGCTGCGCTAAACACTTTCCCCCTCTGCTGCTGCGCACCTTACCACAGTACTCCACCTGCTAATTACAGTCAGAATAAATAATGCAGCGGACATGTAGCTAACACTGTAAATGTGTAGAGCAATCATATAATAAGTGTGATAGCGGGCGTGTCTGACGGCGGAACTGGCTTCGGGTGTAAATTAATACGATAGCAAAGAATTAGCCAATAAGAAAGTGTATTAAAGTGTTCCAGTGAGAATAGATAAAGTGGATGGAGTATGTTAAACAATAAGGCTGACCCTCTCTCTCTCTCTCTCTCTCTCTCTCTCTCTCTCAGTGTGTGAGTGCGCGGTCTCTGCGTCTACGTTATAATTGCTCTCGCTGCCCAGAGGCCATCAAACTGAGTGCGAAACAACTCTTTCTTTAGTAGGTCCATTAGGGCTGAGTTTCACACACACACACACACACACACACACACACACACACACACACACACACACACACACACACGTCATACTCTAAATCCTTGTAACGATTTTCTATTAACTTATGCAGTTGTGTTATGTTATGCTGTGCTATGAGCTGTCCTGGGTGTACCCCGCCTTCACCCAGAGTCGGCTGAGATGGACGCCAGCCTCCCCGCGATTAATTCTATTTAGGATTAAGCGGCTTAGAAAATGAATGAATGAATAATTCGGGGCGTCACGGTGGCACAGTGGTTAGCACGTCTGCCTCACAGCAAGAAGGTCCCGGGTTCGGGTCCCTGGGCTCGGCAAGAGCGTTCCTGTGTGGAGTTTACATGCTCTCCCTGTGCTTGTGTGGGTTTCCTCCGGGTACTCTGGTTTCCTCCTACAGTCCAAATACATGCACATTAGGCTAATTGGTTGTTCCATATTGACCCCTAGGTGTGAGTTTGGATGTGAGTGTGTATGGTTGGGTGTGTGTCAGGCCTGCGATGGTCTGGCGAGTTGTTCTGGGTGTGCCCCGCCTTCGCCCAGTGTCGGCTGAGACAGGCTCCAGCCCGCCCGCGACCCTATAAGGATTATTTCGGTAAATGAGCGGGTGAATGAAATAATCTGGAGTTTAATTGTGTTTAAATGAGTTTTAGTTTAATCACCAGACGTATCAGTTTTATTATTTTTATGTTGATTTTAATTACATTGTTATGACGTTATAACGCGGTACCACTCTAACGTGTTAATTGTAGGAATAATACGGTTAATAAAGTCTTTTCAGAATGTTCCTTCTCCAGTGTTGCTTCTCAGTTGAACTCTGTTTTCCCTTCATCCTCCTCCACTCACTTAAAAGCTTTGCGCCTCACATTTCATTTCTCTTGTACATCGTCAAGAAAATGACTAAAGCTCTTGTTACAAAAACCCCGTAAATGCTGTCATTTTCCCATCATCCTCCCCGGTCTCGGGAACAAACGGTTTTTCATCCACCCATTATACGGAGAAAGAAATAAAACAGGCACCTGAGACGCTCTGTCTCGTTAACTGGGCCATTCAGATTTAAGAATACGCGCGTTTCTTACTCTAAACCATCACAGATTGATGAAAAAGAGGACAAGTAACAGCTGCGTGAGTCCAGAGGAGGCGTAAATAAACTGAGGCAGGTGTCGGGTTCGGAATGTTATAATTAAACGGTTTGATGAGCGTTGTCTATGAATAAAAAGTCAGAAAAATAAATGGGAAACGGAAATGGGGATTAACAAGTCCAAACCGAGGAGAGAGTTAAAAACATATTATAACAATTTTAAAATTCATTCTTCCATTCATACATTTACCGAACCGCCTAATCATACGAGGGTTGCGGGGAGCCAGGAGCCTATCTCAGCCGACTCTGGGTGAACGCTCGCCAGTCCATCACAGGGCAACAACCATTCACATTCACCCTCACACCTAGGGGCGGCAAGTTAGCCAAATGTCCATGTCTTTGGATTGTGGGAGGAAACCGGAGTACCCGAAGGAAACGCACACAGGCACATGGAGAACCTGCGAACTCCACACAGAAGCACCAGAGCACGGGACTCAAACCCAGGACCTTCTTGCTGCGAGGCGGATGTGCTAACCACTACACCGCTGTGCCACGTCATGATCACTGCTTCACTCAACTAGTCTTCCGAGCCTCGAGAAACGATCCGTCCGATCACTATGACAACAGATCTCGGTCATCATTATCATCACCATCACACCCATACAAAGAGATAGACTCGTGGATAAAGACTTTACGAGTCTGGGAGTCTAGACAGGACGTGCAGATGAAAGAATAGCAGGAGATTGCGAGTCGTTTGGGAAGGGGCGGTGGTGGCAGGTCTGACAGGTGATGGTTAATTGAAAAAATCATCATCATCACCATCATCATCATCATTGTTGTTGAGTGCGATGATGTTTACACGTGGAAACAAGGACAGAGAGAGAGAGCACTTTACTTCAGCTGGATGCTAACATGCTAATACACTACAGCTGAATGTCCAGATCGATCCCGGCCGGTCAACGCCAGAGACGAGCTGGAACCCGACCTCCAGATAAAATCAGCACCAATCTCTCCTGTACTCGTAAGGCAGATGTTGCCCAGATGTGTCCATGTCCCGTTACTCGAAACATATCATCACCATGGCGGCTTTACGGCTCTCTATCCGTAACTCATCTCGGAGCGGTGATGACACAGTGACAGGACCATCACACTCCGTCACCGAAGACAAGAAGAAAATCAAATATCTACCACGACATCAAAGTCGATTCTTTTTCTGTAACAGAACAACCTGAAGTGTTTTGGTCCTCTTTTCTCATACAGCTCATTTGAATACTTGATTCTAATTGGTCAATTACTACATTCAGCAGTCTATTATTTCTTTATAACACACGTTAAGTACAGGCCGATACAAAATACCTCACGCATTTCAAAGGTAAGTAAACAAACAAACACGAGGAGAACATATAGGAACACCATCACCGGGCCGGGACTCGAACCCAGGACCTTCTTGTTGTTCTCTCTCTCTCTCTCTCTCTCTCTCTCTCTCTCTCTCTCTCTCCCTCTCTCCCTCTTTTCCTGTCTTCTTCTCTCTCTCTGTCTGTTTCTATTTTCCTCTTTTCTTCTCTCTCTCTCTCTCTCTCTCTCTCTCTCTGTCTCTTTCTCTTTTCCTCTTTTCTTCTCTCTCTCTCTCTCTCTCTCTTTCTCTCTCTCTCAGAAGTAAAGCCTGCTGGGACAGTAAGCAGAAGGAACGGGGCAGTAGTGTAGGCTCACAGATGGGCTGATGGGTACTTTTTCATGCATACGGAGGAGGAGCAAGATGATGCCAGGCCACCTGACTGCTTGCTGACTCACTACACACACACACACACACACACACACACACACCTAGATCTAAAGACATGATAAATACCCAGGCAAGACAACAATCCGCTTCTTAATAAGTGAAATATTTTTACATGAAAAACATTCATTCATTTTTCTGAAGCGCTTAATCCTAATTAGGGTCGCGGGGAGGCTGGCGCCCATCTCAGCCGACTCTGGGCGAGGGCAGA
>JBCNYH010000003.1:6061702-6073399 GCA_039654325.1 Tandanus tandanus
GGCATGGTGGGTCTCTGAACTCCCCGATCCCCTATTAAGACCTAATCTCTGCCTGGCGGCATGGTGGGTCTCTGAACTCCCCGATCCCCTATTAAGACCTAATCTCTGCCTGGCGGCATGGTGGGTCTCTGAACTCCCCGATCCCCTATTAAGACCTAATCTCTGCCTGGCGGCATGGTGGGTCTCTGAACCCCCCCCCCCGATCCCCTATTAAGACCTAATCTCTGCCTGGGCGGCACGGTGGTGTAGTGGTTAGCACGTCCAACTCACAGCAAGAAGGTCCTTGGTTCGAGTCCCGGCCTCGGACGTTTCTGTGTGGAGTTTGAAAGTTCACCCTTGCACAGGTATTCCAGTTTCCACTGTCCAAAGACATTTCCGAATTGCCCCTAGGTGTGAATGGTTGTGTGCATGTTGGCCCTGCGATGGTCTGGCGAGCTGTCCAGGGTGTGTCATCTGATGTTGGCTGAGAAAAGGTACCAATCTGAAAGAGCAAAATGCTACCATACTGGGTACTGGGATTTGAATTCCCAACCATTTCAATCACTAGCACTGAATCTGGCTCGCCTTCCATATCCCTGTCAAATCTTCCTTTCTTTTTAAAGCTTTTGCACCATTTCCCTCCAGTTTAGTCACTTCTAACTTATTTACTCTCCTAGCAAGACTTAGCACTTGAGCACAGGCTAAAAACTGGGGATTTGACCTTCCAACCATTTCCATCATTGAAGCAGGATGACCTCTATAAGGTTATAGATTGTTTTTTCTCTAGGGGACGTTTTGAAAGTTTTCGAAGTAGTTAGATTCATGGGATCTGGCAGACACCTTTATCCAGAGCAACTTACATCAGTGTTTTGAAGTCAGTATCAGTGAATATATTCTGATACTGGTTCACTAGGCTAAGTACACCAGTAGCGTAGTGGTGGCGCAGTGCTTAATGCTCTGGGTTACTGATCAGAAGATCGTGGGTTTCAGCCCCAGTACCACCAAGCTGTCACTGTTGGACCTTTGATCAAGGCCCTTAACCGTCAATTGCTCAGTTGTATAGCAATGATAAATGTAAGTCGCTCTAGCAAAGGGCGTCTACCAAATGCCATAAATGTGAATCGGTCAAAAATTAGTGGGTGGGGTTATTATTACTATTATTAATATTATTATTTAATTATATAAACATAAAGATAGAACTGAACTGATAGAACTGAAACTGCTAATCCAGGTACTTCTGATAAAGGTAGGTTTTCAGTCGTCGTTTGGAGACACCCAGGGACTCAGCTGTCTGGATATCTTGGGGAAGATCATTCCACCATCTCGGAGCCAGAACAGAGAAGAGTTTACATCATCTACCAAGGTTGTAGGCTAAGTTGTTCTTCCTCCAAGAGATGTAAAGCTAATGCATCTTTTACATTTTTTGGTTGACCAACCAAGGAGCATGAAGACCAACGTGAACGTTCATGTGAAGTGAGCGAATGCAACAGTTCAAACTCGAACTGCAGCATGGACGAGAGCACTAACTCCCAAGCCATTAGCTGAATTTGACTGATTGGCAGGCTGAGAGAGGAAAGCCATAATACCATGGCCAGCTTGCTTGAACTCACAGTAATTTTTGGAATCCACAGGAAAACCTGCGATCTTCCAACAGCAACCCAAATGCAAACTCTACCCTGGTTCGTTCTAGCTCTCTACCTTCCTGATGAGCCAACGAAGAGTCCCAGGGTGAAGCAGAGCATCCTCTTCGATGAAGTCCCTCATCCCAGGCAGATTGGCTTTGATAGCCTGAACTGGATGTGCGCATGTTCGAGAGGAAGCTCTGAGGAACACCCACACCGACACGCCTCCACCTGAACAGATGTCGATGCCAACCGGTCACAGGAGGGCCTTCGTTTTTGATATCCGTCCAACTAAGATGACATCAGCACTAGTCACCAAAGCAGGACGCAGCAGATGGTGTGTATGAGAGCATGTGTCATCAGTTATACACTTCACCCAGCCCACTGTTTTACCCCAGCATGAAGACGGGGCGGAATATCTACACAGGAAAATAAAACGTAGACATGCTACACAACAAGAACGAGAGCTGATCATTTAATATGACTGGACTAGCTTTTTTTTACCTTCGCCAAGGAAGTTTTGTTGTTTTTGTTAGGTTTGTTAGATTGGTTGCAGGAGTACGCAAAAAGTTCTGTGCAGATTTTCATGAAATTTCTACCAAAGGCGGGGCTTTGGACATGGAAGGCTCTGTTGGATTTTGGAGATGATCAGAATCATTTTCTGAATCCGAAAATTCTTTAAAGGATTCTTTAATACTGTGAGGGTATAGGATAGGATGATTTTTTGGAAGAGTCATATTACACAATGTCCAGCAGGGGGTGCTGTGTACTTTATGGGTTTTTTTGTTTTGTTTTGTTTGTTTGTTTGCTTTTTTTGCAAAACGTTGTGTAGATTTTCATGAAATTTCTACCATAGGTGTTGCTTTGGACAATGAAGACTCCACTAAATTTTAGAAATGATCTGGAAAAATTCTTAATCCAGGAATTCTTTAAATAAAATTTAGCATTGTGAGATTTTTGACATAGTGGGGACTGGTGGACTTGGGCACAGTGGCCTAGTGGTTAGCACGTTCGCCTCACAGCAAGAAGGCCCTGGGTTCCACTCCCAGGCTCAGACATTTCTGTGTGGAGTTCCCACGTTCTCCCCGTGCTTGTGTGGGTTTCCTCTGGGTACTCCGGTTTCCTTTCACAGTCCAAAGTCATGCACAGTAGGCTAATTGGCTTTTCCTAATTGCTTCTAGGTGTGAGTGTGAGTGTGAATGGTTGTGTGTGTGTTGGTCCTGCGATGGTCTGGCCAGCTGTTCAGGCAAATGAGTAAGTGGACTTGGCAGAGGTTTGTGCTCTCCGAGTGCTATTTCTGCTTGTTTACATTTGCAACTATTGATTTGGCAGCCACATTTTTACCACCTTGCATTTTTTTTAAGCAAATCCCTCCAAGTCTCAGCAGGAAAAGGCTGAAAATTTAACCCTTTGCAGTCATATCTGACAGTTTAAAAAAAACACTATAATGAGGACATTTAAAACCATGCTAACATTAGCCTTACGTGCCATTATCCAGCTACTTAGCAAGTGACAACCTTTATATTTCCAGATCTTTCACATCTACTGAAACCTACCTACATGATATCTAATTTTATCATCCATGAATAAGTGTTAACATAGATAACTAAATGCTGAACCACCCCCGTACTGGAAAACATTTTATTATTTTGTAGCTTGAAATAATTGAGCATTCCGGCCAATATGAACCGTTTCAAAGTTTCCAAAGATATTTGTGTTTGATACTGATATTTGTGACTCCCTCACTCACTCACTCGCCGAACTGCTTAATCCTACTAGGGTTGCGGGGAGGCTGGAGCCTATCTGGGCAAAGACAGGGTCAATTTGGAACAGCTGATTAGCGTAATATGCATGTCTTTGGACTGTAGGAGGAAACCAGAGTACCCCGATCATGGATGAACTCCACACAGAAAGGCCTGAGCCTGGGAATCGAACCCAGAACCTTTTTGCTGTGAGGCAGACGTGCTAACCACTACACCACAGTGCCGCCCAGAACAACAACAATAATAATAGCTTAATATAAGAAACTGCAAGGAGCACAAGTTTATCCCAAACAGTCCTTTATGATTTATTGCAGTTTGTGATTTATGGAAGGAGCACGACGAGGTGGCCTGCATGAGCATCAATATTATTGAAAACACTTTATTATAACTTTCAGATCGAATTGAGGCAGGTCTGGGAAAGCTTGGTGGGATGGAGATGCCGTGTCTCTGTATGCTGGATAAAAGGAATTGTTCAGATTACCGCCTGCAGTCGGCTGCTATTTTTAAAACAAAGCAGTGAGTTTGGAAGACAATGTTGGCGCACTGTTAAGAATTTTAGGTTTTTTAAAATCCTGGTTGGAACACAGCATGTCGCGATCATGTATATCCAAATCTATCACACACACACACACACACACACACACACACACACACACACACACACACACACATCTGTGTGAGATCGCAGAGTGAGTCTGGGTTGTCCATGTCATGCTGCTAGCAAAGAAAGCACAATCTGCTACGCCAATAAATTCAGCATTGACACAATCTCCATTTCATGCACACATACCGAGAGAGAGAGAGAGAGAGAGAGAGAGAGAGAGAGAGAGAGAGAGAGAGAGAGAGAGAGAGAGAGAGAAGGAGACTGCAAGAGAGATAGAAAGAGTGTGTGTGTGAGAGAGAAAGAGTGTGTGAAAGAGAGGGAGAGAGAAAGATAGAGAGAGAGTCAGTGTGTGAAAGAGAGAGTGTGAGGGGGAGAGAGTGAAACAGAGAGTGAGAGAAGGAAAAAGAGAGAGAATAAGAGAGTGAGAAAATGAGAGAGTGAGGGAAAAAGAGGGAGAAGAGAGACAGAATGAGAAAAAGAGTGCAAGAGACATAGAAAGAGTGTGCGAGAGAGAGAAAAAATGTGTGAGAGAGAGGGAGAGAGAGAGTGTGTGTGAGAGAGAGAAAGAGGGACAGCGAATGAGGGATAGAGAGAGAGAGAGAGAGAGAGAGACAACCACAGTGCAATCACTTAACATGACCTCAGTTCCAAACATTTATACCAAAGCGCTGTTCTCGAATCTGATTGGTCAGATGGGATTCAAGCATCAACAGTTAGTCCTTATAGGGTTGCAAAGGCGGGGTACACAATGAACAGCTCGCCAGGCCATCACAGGACCAACACACACACACAACTATTCACATTCACTCTCACACCTACGGGCAATCTGGAACAGCCGTTTAGCCTAATGTGCATGTCTTTGGACTGTGGGACAAAACCAGAGTACGCGGAAAAAACCCACGCATGCACGAGGAAAACATGCAAAATCCACACAGATACACCCTCACCGAACCCAGGACCTTATCAATTATAAGTATAAATTGATTTATACATTTATAAAATCGATTAAAATTCATTCTCTGAAGCGCTTATTTATTTATATCCTAATTAGGGTCGCGGGGAGGCTGGCGCCCATCTCAGCCGACTCTGGGCGAGGGCAGAGTACACCCTGGACAGCTATGCAGCCTACTCTTAACGAAAATCAGCAACGGTTCTTTTACATGCCTCTCACCACAGAGGGACAGCAGTGAGAACCCGTTGATAGTGGGGCTTGAACCGCCGACCTTGGGATCAGTAATCCAGCGCCCTACCACGGGGCCACCACTGCCCCATCAATTTAAAAAAAACAAAACAAAACAAAAAAAAAGTAAATAAATGCACTGCGTTTCCTTTAAACACTTCTCCCTCTTGTATGTGACTGTATGACGGCTGCCATGCATGGTGTTTTTCTCTCTTCTTCTTCCTCCATCTGTTCATCTGTTCTCAATGACAGTCGAACAGAAGCTGAAGTTTTCTTCACTTTGCTTCTTCACTTATTTAATGGGTGTCTCAGCCAGTTTCGCTGATGGCACCTCTTCACTCCTTCCTCTTCCCCTCTTTCCAGGAAAACTTTGATCCAAACTGATAGAAGAATTCTTTTCTGGATGTTTTTTTCCCCCCACATTGGCTCTGGCATCTTTCTATGCGATGACTGAGAGGTGTTGTTTTTGGCATGTTAGTTCATGCCAGCACTCTGTCACTTGACTTGTCACTGGCTGGGAAGTTGGAAATGTTCAAAGTTTCTTTCAAACTTTTTGTCTGAATGATCCTAAACTGAAAGATGAAGTCAGAATCCTTATTACTGACTCTATACACTGACTGCCAGTTACATTTCGCTCTGCATACAGAATGTATAGTATGTATGAATCTATATATTTAGCGGTTATTCCATGACCTCTGATCTTATACGAACTCATGACCTCGTGAAGTGTTGGCTGAGTGGGTTATTAATTCATATCCAGAGAGAGTGGAATAACTGTTTTATATGATCATCTGGATTGTAAGAAATATAGCTTTTGTAAATTGTATTCAAATTCTTGCAAAAATTAAAAAATACACATATACATTCCTACTATAAAATAAAGAAGAACCGGTTAGCTAGGTGGTTCGCTGAAGGCATGTTCATTTAGCAGTCAATAAAATTTTTGATTAGTGGAAAAACGAAGTAATTTTTAAAAAATAATAATAAAATGTGTATGAAATATTTAATTCCATATTTTGTTGTTTTTCATGGAAGGCTAGTTAGCATGGTGCTAGCTGGTTAGGATGGAGCTGCCTGGTTAGCTAAAGGCCTGTAGTCCAGTAGTATTTCAGCAGTCAAGTGAAATCGCATTTGGTGAAGGACAAAAAATAAATAAAATATTCTTACAAATGAAATACTTTCATTCCACATTTTGTTGCTTTTCTTGGAGAGCTGGTTAGCACAGCACTAGATGGTTAGCATAGACCTGGTTAGCTGTAGGTGTGTGGTCCATTAAAATCATTCTTACACATAAAAAAGAAATATATTCCTACTATTAATTACATCAATTGTATGTTTTTGTTGCTTTCCGTGGAATTAATGTAGACGGCACTTGGCGGCACTTTCAGTTTGTTAGCGTAACTAGCAGAAGAGTGACATAGAGTTATGTCACTTCCGAGTTTCGAAAAACACACATTTGGCAAAAAAAAAAAAAAAAAAGAAAAGAAAAAAAGAAAAAAGCCTAATTCTTGAAATTAAAAAATATGTTATCTCGGAATAAAGTCATGACCCTTTCCGGTTTTTTATTTTTCTATGGTGACACTGAGGTTACTGTATATGAGCCGAGATCTTAGGAGTAGATTATCCAATCAGAGTGCAGCACTGCTAATATCTAGTGACCTAGGATAGAAAACATATTTATATATCTAGTATATACTGCCTGGGAAGAGCACATTCTGTAAATGTGAAGTGTGATATGAAAAATTATTCTGATCGAGAGGGTTTTACATTCGGATAATAGCACTCTAAGATTTCTGTCGGGGTGTAAAGACCATTTCAACCAATAAAACTGTTTGTGTATACAACTAAAAATGTACCAACCCCAGCTTTATCCATCAAATCACAATCACTTGTATAACGTTCCAATATTGTGGCCCCACCTACTTTGTATCACCACTAGTACAAGAGCTACTAGTCAAAGCAGGAGCTGAAACTTCTCGCAACTCTTTGAAGTTTATTTATGGCTTGTTGTGTAACGCCACCTACTCTTTGGATGTCCTCTTCATGTTTCAACAACAGGTTGTCAATCAGTCAGTGAATAAAAACGAGCCTTCTAGACGAACCGAATCTCCATCCGGGCAATCACAGCAGGGGGCGGAGCTGTTTCCTCTTCAGGAAGCTAACTTCCTGTCTCAAAGACACTGTTTATCGTTTGGATCGTCTTTGATAAAGTTCCAGGTTCCTTGAGTTCCTGAGCGCACTCATGGTACCACTGCTGTAGATCCTCCTGTTCCTTCATCCTGGCGTCATTTTCAAGTCCCAATGACGTCCCAAATACAATTGCTGTTATTGGATGCTCATATTCAATGTTTCCCCCCCCCCCCCCCACATTATCTTCTCACACATAACATCCCGTATACTGTATCTCCTTTACCGTCTCATTAAACATGCTAACAGTACACAGCCAGAAAAGCCAAGGGCAAGGGAATATAATATCGACACTCGCTAATGAAATCTGATGCAACACTGTCGAAATCTTCTTTCTGATTGGTCAGAAGGTGGAGAATAATTTTCTATAATAGCAGCCTTGACACTAGTTCTAGCTGTGAAGTGAATTACAGGTTTATATTAATGCGCTTGTTCTAATACAGGACAGTTTCTATGGTAACAGCGTTCACAGGGAAGTCGCTCCACATGAACGGATTTTTCAAACAGTGTATAATGTCTTTTCTTATGAAGAAATACTTTATTTTATAAAAGGGGAACAGCACAATCTGATTGGTCAGCCTCACAGCAAGAAAGTCCTGGGTTTGGCGAGGGCGTTTCTGTGTAGAGTCTGCATGTTCTGCATGGAAGCTGGCGCCCATCTCAGCCAACTCTGGGCGAGGGCAGAGTACACCCTGGACAGCTCGCCAGGCCATCGCAGGGCGCGCGGAAACACGCTGATGGCTACTCCCTACTTTTGACCAAAATCAGCAATGGTTCTTTTACATGCCTCTCACCAAAGACAGTGAGAGACATGGCCTGCATTTGATAACCCAGTTAGCTGCACTGGGGGGACAGCAGTGACATCCGTTGATAGTGGGGCCTGAACCCCCGACCTTGGGATCAGTAATCCAGCACCCTTCCACCGGGCCACCACTGCCCCCCCGCAAAATTAATATTTTATACATTTTCTTGATAACATGACAAGATGCATTTTTTCTAACCACTAAGGTCTCACATTGCCAGCGGATATGTAAGAACCATGGCTATGATTAATGAGACCAGTCTGTGACCATTCACATCCATGCATCCATCCATCTATCCATCCATCTTCTTCCACTTATCCAAGGTCGGGCCAAAGAGAATCAGGTCAAAGAGGAAAACCTAGGCATCCCTTTTCCCAGCTACACTCCCTAGCTCCTCTTGGAGGATCCCGAGGTGTTCCCATGACAGATAGGTTATATATTCCCTCTAGTGAATTCTCCCCCGGGGCCGCCTACCAGTTGGAACTGCCTGGAAGACCTCTAAAGCGAAGCAATCAGGAGGCATTCTAATCAGATGCCCGAACCACCTCAACTGACTCCTTTCGTGATCTCTAACCTGAGCTCCCCCTGGAGGTCTGAGCTCCTCACGATATCTCTAAGTTTGAGCCCAGACGCCCTCCGAAGGAAACTCATTTTGGCCTCTTGTATCCACGATCTCATTCTTTCAGTCACTACCCAAGAGAGTTCAAACGTTCAAGTATCTCAGAAAAGTATGCATCGAGAAAATATGCACTTGCCTGAAAAACATGAGGCAAACATTTTCGAGGCATACTTTGCAACCGCCATGTCTACTGGCAATACCTGTGATGCTCACGTGAAAGTTGCTGTTCCATGTACATTTCTACCTCCATAAATATCCACGGTAACATCTGCTATGAACATACCTAACATACATAGTAACATACGGTTGCAACAGCTAGATTTATTCGGTGCTTGAATCAGGGATAGCTTCATGACCAAACTTTCCATCAATAGAAGCCACGCCCACTCGGTTCTCCAGGTAGCTCCCCGGCTCTCACATGTTCCAAACGAAGTATGAGGAATATTTATGGGATAATGGAACCGTAAAGGCATTCCAGCTAAGTGAGCCTGAGGGTTAATCAGCTAATTGTGTTCAGACTTAAGATGTACTTCCATGTTGATATAGTCGGAGTCTTGTGTTTCCGGCATCACTGTCTACATTCCTGTATACTGTCCTTCAGTCTCGTCTAACAGAAGTACTCTAATTCGAACTAATTATATGGAGAGTCTAATTACTGATGCACTTTCACACCAACATCTATAATTGCACTACCTTAGCACTGTGATCTATTCGCAAATATCCAACTATTTGGAGTAATCCAGAGTCAATTTCCCTGCAAGGATTCTCCTTAATTTGATCATGGGAGGATTTCTTTCTTTCATCTTCGCTTGGTTGTTAGAAGTCTAAATCCATATTTCTGTAAAGCTTCTTTGTGACAGTGTTAAAAGTTAAAAGCACTATCGAATCAATTTGATTCCTGTCATTTCAGGATGCTTTCATCTGTTACACCAAATATGCACTATAAGCCATCATGATCTATTCAGTGATGTCTTTGTTCTGTATGCATCAAATACCTTTATTCTTCTGACTCTCAAGACCATGTTTTCATATTTTAAACGGTGTTTTGGTTACGAAAGTGCCCTTCATGGCTGATTATAATTGGCATTTTATTCCTCGGGCCATTATAAAAATCTACTCTACAATACACGTCATTATATTACAGTACAACTCTGTTTGTGGTCCCAGGGCTTCTGTAATAATATTCATAAAGCTGCAGGGAATGGAAGAAACCGTAACGATTTGATGACAGAACATGATTTATTATTTTGTGCCCAGTTGTAGTCTAAAATCTTGTGTATTCCAGTTTGCAGCAGTAACTGACCCACAAAAATTTCCAAAAATCTTAGTTTGGCCATAGCGACTGTTTCTCCGTTATGCTCTGTGGGCAGCAAGCACATCCGCTTCACAGCAAGAAGGTCCTGAGTTTGCTTGGCGAGGACATTTCTTTATGGAGCTTGCATGTTCTTCTTGTGTTCCCCATGGGTTTCCTCCAGGTACTTCGGGCAAATGAGTAAGTAAGGTGATGAGTGTCATAAATTTTCATCATATTAAACTGTTGCACTTAAGGAACCATAAATTAACACCGCGCTTCTACTACAGGCTCGAGCAGTTATTTATAATAAGATATGATGGACTTATTTATCTATAAAATGGGGGGGGGGGATTTATCCTGTGAGCTCAGACTCTTTCTTTTCTTTTTCTTGTAGGACACAGAGTTGGTGATGTAAACCCTAGCAAATACATTTTAAAAGACTTCCATAGCTTGGTAATCGTTAAATTCATACACGCTTAATGAAACATTAGTTTAAAGGGAAATTAAACCCAAACCTAATAAAAGCTTGTGTGCACATTTTGTCTTTTTCTATTAAAGTGCACAGTTTCATGAAGCTTTTTTTTTGTATAGAGAATTAAAAAACAGCAATAACTCCGCACACACGGGGGGCACCATTGTAATGCAAAAAGTAGCGAAGTCACATAATCACCCCTGGATTAGTGATCCGAAAGTCAGGGATTCATTTCGATTTAAATGCTTTTCTGAGATACTCATCACTCACTCATTTGCCGAACCGCTTAATCCTACCAGGGTCACAGGGAGGCTGACACTGGATGAAAGTGGTGTACACCCTGAACAGCTAGGTGAACCATCACAGGGCCAACACATACACAACCATTCACACAAACTCACACCGAGGGGCAGCCAATTAGCCTAATGTGCATGTCTTTGGACTGTGGGAGGAAACCGGAGTACCTGGAGGAAACCCACGCAAGCACTGGGAGAACATGCAATCTTCAAAAAGAAATGCCGGAGCCTGGGCATATATGTGGAATGTGTTCTTCAAACAGTTCAAAAGGGATAGGCAGCGTAGACCAACTGAAAAATATCACGCTTCACAGATTTCCAACCAAAAGAGTGTATCTCATCATTTGTGGTGGGCGTGTGCAACTTGTGGGGGGTAATACTCAGGCTCTGAGGTATGATGTTGAGGGCAGTGGTGGCTCAGTGATCAAGGCTCTGGATTAGTGATCCGAAAGTCAGGGTTTCAAGCACCAGTACCACCAAGCTGCCACTGTTGGGCCCTTGAGCAACACCCTTAACCCTCAATTGCTTAGCTGTATAAAAATGATAAATGTAAGTCACTCTGGATAAGGGTGTCTGCCAAATGCCGTAATCGTAAATGATGCTAATAGAGTTATTGCAGGCTAGTTTCCAATTCACCTTATCAGTGAATGAACGTATTTCATTTTCAGCAATCAACCAGAATATGTGCAATCAGCTGAATGAAATAATAGAGTGACTTTGCCCAGATAATGTGACACGGCTGCCTGAAAATGATAGACATGGCGGCCTTGCGAAGGGTCTGCAACATCACTACTCTATTGATTGCTTGCTGGGTTTGGGAAGCTGAAACAGTGAGCTTTCCTTTCATTTTTTTTATGTTCCCATATAATGTATATATA
>JBCNYH010000003.1:6138816-6156831 GCA_039654325.1 Tandanus tandanus
ATGCAGAAGAGCTGAAGGATCTATTGAAGCATCCTGGTCTTCCATAACACCTCAGCAGTGCCACAGACTGATAGCATATCCTTTTTATTGATTTCATGTAATATTCTAATTTTGAGATTTTGGATTTGGGGGTTTAATAAGCTGTAAGCCGTAATCATCAAAATTATAACAAATAAAGGCTTGAAATATCTCACTTTGCATGTAATGAGACTTTATAATGTATTAGTTTCACCTTTTAAGTTGAATTACTGAAATGAACTTTTGCACGATATTCTAACTTTTCGAGTTTCACCTGTATACAACTGAGCAGCTGAGGGTTAAGGGCCCTGCTTAAGGGCCCAACAGCGGCAGCTTGGTGACACTGGGGCTTGAACCGCCAACATCCTGATCAGTAACCCAGAGCCACCCAAACGCTGAAGAACACCGCAACCCTCTCCAACACCACTCTCCTCCAAACGTAGCATGATGTGTTGCTTTCATTAACCCCTTCCCCACTGCCGCTTGTGCCTTGTTCCACGGACCAACCCAACGCTACAGCTTTCCTCACAAATTAGGAAAATTAAGTCAAAACGCTGAACCTGTTTACTTTCTCTATGCAAAGCAAAAAGACTTCCGAGTGCCAAACTTCCATTGTGTGGTTAGAAACAAAGGTTACGGCTCAGCACTGCGTGGCTGCTCGGGCCTGGGGAGGAAGGAACAATGAGGTCAGTGATGATGCGAATGTAGGCCACTGCAGGTAACCAGAAACCTGACCAGCGTGTAAAAGGAGACACCAGAGCTCTGAATTAATCAAACCGGGAGAAGGATCGCTTATCTTCTGCCGTCTGATGTGCGATTTAAAGGGAGATGAGCACACCTTTGCAGAAAAATCTCATCAGCCATGACGACGCTTGTTCTTATGGGCAAAAATAATCACGAGCACTCCTTTAAATTATTTAAAAAAGAAGAAAAAAAAGATTTTTTTAATTATTTTTAAACCTTGCTGGAGAACACCGACATCAGTGCTTTCTTCAGCTTCTCCCACTCACTATAAAGTCCACATGAAGAGAAAACACGCTTGTATGAGCCTCTGCATGTAAACAGGAAGCGCCACTGCAGGAAGCAGCGAGGGCGAGAGCCGTGTCCGAAAACGCCCTCCTACCTACATAGTGCCCTATTTTTTATTCTTGCCTATTAGCAAAAACGAACAAAACGATGACAAGCCGGACAGGGAATACGATACCCATAATGCACCGTAAGGTCCTCGAGGAACACAGTTCAGACAAAAGGACAGCCAGTTTCCAGAAAATCAGAGCAGGGCTCTCAAACCCGGTCGATCAGACACTGCAATACGAAGCTTAAAAAAATAAAAAAGATTAATTAACAAGAAAACAGACAAACAGCCTACACACAGACCCAATAAATCTGACTGAACGATTTAAATGCCAAGCACAGCTGTACATCATAAAGGTTACACTGCCTTTACACTAGCTGCGTGCAGTCTGGCGTTTCGGGAACAGGTTATGAGGAGAAACGGTAGTAAGGCAGGGAAGACTCGTTTTTTATGACACGCCTAACACACACACACACACACACACACACACACGTCAACTGTTAACATTTAGGTCCAATATACAGGAGCGCAGTAGGAAGTACAGGGTTTTATGTTCCCGATTTCCTCCTAAAACTACCCATTTGAGAGGGTGTAGGCTTTCACGCGATTCCTCTCTGAGGCAAATATCTCTGTGACTGACAGGAAAGGGAGAGAGAGAGAGAGAGAGACTGAGATATAATTTCATCTCTGCAGACACATGCTTGCTTACAAAAAAATAAACCAAAACAAGAAATGAGACTGAAACACACACACACACACACAATAAAATTAGATCAGAAAGCTATTTCTGTTAAGTGGTTAAACAGATCCAGAACGTAAACCACTACAGTAACCAGTCAGTGTTTAAAGGTGTTGGAAACCAAACAAGGTCTCCACACCTTTAAACGTCACCCTTCATACCTACAAAGATTAGATCAAGAGGAAATAACTAAGCTTGTGTAAGTTCTCAAATAACGACACATTTCTGCGCGGTTGGAGTGTCGGATGTTCCCGATCACCTGCCCGCTCAGATGGTCTGAAACGACGCGTTCCGTAAACTAACCCGGACGTGTACCGTTCATCCTTTCATCCTAGAGCTGCCTAACACGGCATACGTGTTCTCATAAACTTCAAACAACAAACACATTGCGAGAGAGAGAGAGAGAGAGAAAGAGAGAGAGAGAGAGAGAGAGAGAGAGAGAGAGAGAGAGAGAGAGAGAGAGAGAGAGAGAGAGAGAGAGAGAGCGCTTATAACAAAAATTCCTTTAGAACACGTTTGCTTCCCTTGATTTACGACACGGTTAATTAACTGTTACAATCATACAGTGTGTACAACCAGGAAGCCGACAACAGCATTATGTGGTTTCCAGCCCTGCTGTGTGTTGTCCTCTGATAGAAATTCACGTCATCATACCTGGTATCACTCCTATTTCCTGACAGGCAGGTGTCGTACATACCTGGTGTTGTGCTGTATACTGATTGGGCACTCACGGCTACGAGGTGCTTGGAAAAGCATTTTTCTACAATTTAGGTTACATTTTTTTATAATCAGAAAATAGCTACAGCAGGCTAACATTGTATTTTTTTTAATCATTGTCTGTGATGCATCATGGGAAAATTGAACGCAAACTTAATAAAAAAAAAAGCTTGCATACATCGTATACGTCTTTGTGCATCAAAACACACTATTGTTATTACAAGCTCCTCTGTGAAAAAATGCACGTGATTCATGTGTATGCGACGGTAAATACGTAAGTAATTTGCGTAGGAATGAACAGCGAGACATCCAATTCGTTCATGTAAACGAGCGCATGCTGGTCTGACGTATGCAAACGTAAGCGTGTATTACGTGATGTACATTGTTTTATTTCATTCAGAGGTTTAGTTTAATATCTGTATACTGTTATTTTTGCCGTTATCTTGCCTGATATGAACTGACGGATTCACGTCCTATTCTCACGATTTCGTGCACTCGCAAGAGTGAAATGAACTCCAAATGGTGGCCTTTTAATCAGGTTTATGCAAACTATCAAACACATTTTATCAGATTACGAAACTGCAAAAATGTAAGTAAATACCATTTAATAATGAAAATATACATATGTTCATGTGTAACAGGAGAGTTTGTAAGGCTCCCCTTTCATACCACAAGCTTCTCGTTCTTCTTGTTGCGCTCATGTTTCGCGTGTGTCTAACCAACCAAATCAGAGGACTCGAAAAAAAAAAAATGTTCCAGTCTCTACTTTCTTGTCGCAAGAATGCAGACGAAAGCACTTCCACTCCTCTAAACGGGCAAAACTAAAAGTTACTAAGCAAGATACAGGAAGGCCATGATTACACATCCGGTTATGCAATAAGCAATTAAAATAACAGCGGTCATTATTACCGCGATTATAAACATATTTAAACTGGCTACATAACCGGAACTAGCGGTAATGATTTACATATTAAAAAAACAACAAGTGGAATCATCATTGCAGCCTTTATTTTCTGGTCCTAGTGACGGAAAACTGCCCAGTTTCACATTCCCAACCCACACAGTGACGAGTGCCATCGGGCTCCGCAGCTAAAATGTCTCTTAGATGACTAAACCTTGCACTTATTCATCCCTGAGTCTACATCTGTAACACATAGAGGCCTTCAGAGTGTACAACAGCAGTACAGCTATGAGGAAGTGTGCTGGAACGTTGACTCATACTGGAAACACATACACGGCTAGAAGAGTGAGAGACGTCGATTTGTTGTACCACAAGAAGACTAAGAGATTCATCTACAAGTTGGCCTACACCCTACAAGCATGGGTAAAACAGAGAGGACTGAGTAAGAGGACCGCAGGGAAACAAGCTCATTTAGAAACTCAAAATGAGACGGATATATAGATATAAAAATGGGTGGAATTGGAAATCTACAATAACTTTGGGTCTTTCACCGTTCTCAATGGACACAATCAGGTCCAGATGTGCTGCCCGAAACGTTAGCAAAGGGAGGTGTCTGTTCTGAGAACACGGGTGCCACCAATTGTAACATAAGCCCTTCTTTTATATTTTTAGTTTCAGAATAAAAAATTATTCCAAACCCTTTTAAACCAAACCTTCACCAAGGGTGCCAGTAATTCTGGAGCTGGCAGTACATTAGGTTTTACATACTTTACAAAAATAAGCGGTAAATGAATAAAAAGTGGCATAAAATTAAATATGTTCACGTAAAACAAGTACTAAGGTTAGCGTATATAATTTAGCACGTCTGTCCATGAACAAACATATCCATACTAATGTTTTGATCACAGATATCTTTCACAATTTCTACCAGTTACCAGAAGCCGGCGCTCCATGAAACCGTCAACGACAAACCGAGCCTCATGAGTAATTCACGAGGTCCGCGAAGGATTAATTATTGACTGCTAAAGGACAAGAGAAGGGAGGTGCGGTAGGTAATAATGAGTCCTCTGCAAACGTTTCAGACCTGCAAAAACAAGGTCAACCCCCTCCATGACAACCACAAGCACCGACACAACGCTCACACGACCTACAGGCGATCCTATTGCCCCTCTTTCTCTCTTGTCAACCACTGTAGGGATTTTCATTCAAGCCAATGATCTACGGCTCACTACGCGGGTTAACAGGATCGGGACTGACACCTCGACCTAACGGTTTTCTGCGAATCAGTCGACCGTGACGCGGCCGAGCCGCAGAGACATGGGTGTTTTGCTGATTGTGGTCTTTAAGGCTCTAGGATAGACTGGAAGCATTGTAGTAAGACACAGTTATAAAACACAAGGAGTCCTGAACTTCTAGGTCTCTTATAAAGGTGTCTGATATAATAATAATAATAACATGATAAGTCAGCACCTGTACACTTCACCTGCGCTCGATCTACAGGGCATGTCTCCAAGTACCTTGTGACATCACATCAGGTAAACAAAAGCATGTGCGACGTGGCTGAAGCTCTAGGATATGAGAGCTCCGAGCCAGGCACATGACACCATCTGATCTCGCCCACGATGTCGAGGTTGCGCCACACACAGAGACTAAGATAGACCAAGATCATCATTGCCCGACGTATCAAGCAGTGTTTCTCAACACATCAAGCCAAAAGAACCAAACAACCACGCGTACAAAGCAAACTCTTAGCAATAAATTTAAGGAATCACACTTTCCTGATGTTGATACCACACTAAAGCTCCGAGCAACAACCGATACGCCAGAACAAGGCTCGTCAACTGGCGGCGCATGAACCCGAACCAGAAAAGTGTGTTTTTTAAGAACAAAAAACTATTTGTTGAAGGAAGGCTTTGACAGATTCTTTCATTTTTACTTGTTCAAAAAAATAAGTCTAAACAATGTTTAAAGAAGTCTGAACAGAACAGAAAGCATTTATTCTCCAGGTCGTGTACAAAACAAGGCGTCTGTGGTGCGAAAGAAAAGTGATAACTCGTGAAAAAGTGACAGTGTGATTGAGAACACAGTGTGAATGAATGTGTCCTTATTTTAATCATCAATAAAATGCAAGCATTAAAAAGAGACTCTGTGCACTCGGGTTAGAGGCTTATCACTGTGAGCGAGGATGAGTACAGCTGGACCTTTATCATTGTTACTCGATGTAATGATAACATCTGACCAACGCACTAAAGGGACATTAAACACAAACTTATTAAAAGCTTGAATACATTGTAAAGGTCTTTTTTTGTTGGGGGAAAAAAATATGGGGCAGGAGTGACGTCAATCAGTTCATACGGAAGTTTTCTGCATTAAATATACTGGGTATAAACCACGTGTTCATGTAAACGACGCCTGTCTGATATAATGCAAGTTAATATAATGTTGTATTATGTGCAGATGTGTCTAGCCTTAATCACAGGTACATTAATATTGATCTGATCTGTTAGTTTAATATCAGTATACTGTTATTTTTGCTGGCATCTTGCCTTATGGGAACTGATGGATCTACGTACTATTCTCGCTGGAGTGAGACGGACTACGAACGGCGGCCTTTTCAAACAAGCTAATGCAAACTATTGAGCGCTTTTAAGTAGATTGTAACTTTGTATATGCAAGTAAAAACCACCTGACGATGAAAATATACATATTTTCAGTGTAACGGGGGTTTGGAAGGCTTTCCTTTAAATCCACATTAAAGGTAGAATGGCACGTTTTTGGATAAAGTTCTCCATTTCATGTGTACACAAAACTATACAGCTTTACAAAATAGAACATGTCAATGATCAAATCCATGTAACAATTGAGCCTACATTGATTGTCAATGTCAAGTCAGAGCACCTAAAAATAAATAAATAAATCCTGTCTGGGAAAACCTGCATACTAAACCCACCAACTATAAATAATTAAACGGCATGAACGAGGCACCTGGTATCCAACCATTTGCGCATGCACAGTTTATGACATCATTTTTTTCAGCGCTTTGCAAAGTACACACCTTGCAGACTGCCATAGCTTTACACTACCCTCGTATAGCTGATTATGATGTCATTATGATGACCTCAACTAACTTTATTTAAAATTTCAGGACACTTCATGTTTTTGGAAGCAGTTTTTTGCGCTTTACCAAATTCGCTAAACGTCAAAAGTTTTCTCACTTAACAGCATTGGTTTGCATTACACCTCAGGTCCGAAAAAAATACACCATACCGATTTCTCCTCTCATATGCATCCAATGTTAACAAATGTGGCACCACTTTTCATGATTTTTCACGCTATTCCTTATCGGACATTTGGAAAATTCATACTTAACTGTTATCTAAATCTCTCTGGACACGACATCCAGGAAGTGCACGAGGCACGCTCCAATATACTGCATTTTCATTGGCAGGATGTCAGAATACAGTTAGTTTTATGGTGGTCTGTGCAGAGTAAACGATGTTTTGACGGCCTGGTTCGGTTGACGTGCTTGCGGACAACCCGTGATTTGCATTAGAACGACGCTTCGGGAAATGATACCTTTAAAGTTAGATCTCGTCACTCATCTCCATCCGGTTTTAACAAACGCGGTGTCATTTTTCAGGCTGTTTCGAACGAAACATAACGAAACAAATGCAATTTTATATGCTTGGAGGTACTTTAAACGAAAATATGCCCCCTGAACAATTTACAAACCCAACATTTATAACATATATAATTAAATATATTTTAAAATACTTCCCCTGTATTTCTCAGCCGGAAACCACAAAATCTGACTCCTATCATATGAATGGGGTCCCCAGGTGACGTCAGCACAGGACACCAGGAACCCAATAACTACCTCCAAATATAATCATTCAGCAAATGACAAACATATATGCAATATAAACATTTCATGCGTTTCAGGAACACATACAAACCCCGACATTTTCATTTGATATGAAGGATATTGGTTATTTAATCACATTTCATACCAAACCCCAGTTTGCTAGAACACTCCACAACCCTTCATAATGCGTCTCAAGTACAACCGCACATGAAACACAAGGCCTACTCCATCCCAGGCTCGCTGACTAATTAATTTAGCCTACACATATTTATTTCCCCCCCCAATTCATTCTGTCTTTATTAAACCGGCTGGTTTAATTCATTATTTTTACGTTAAATAAGCACCCTTTGAACCATTTCCTGTTGCCTTTTTCTTCAGAGATCTCGAGCTTCTGAGTTAGCAATATCCACCGATAAGCTTAGCACCGGAGCTAATCAGTAAGGACGGCTACTTAACCATCTTCTTCCTAAATTAACTCGTACTAACGAAATATATCTTACATATTTACACAATACGTCGTGTGAAAAATAGGCGAAGTCTTATAAAATAAGGTAAATGTTAGCTGTCCATGCTATAGAATTAGCTAGTCAAATATTAGCCTAGCTAACATGCTAGCAAAATACCTCCCCTAACGTAGCTAATTCAATAGCTAATGTATTAGCTTGGAAATATACTGTATTTTTTTTACTAATGTCCCGTAAAACAGGTACCCTTTTGTGAATTGTACCACGAACCAAAAATTAAGATAAACAATACTTCCGTTTAATTTTTTTTTTATTTACCTTTTCAATGCCGCTTTCCAACAATATCCCTGTTCTCCTCGTCACCGCTAACGACAAAATGGCGTCTTTAACCGGACAGAAGACAGCCGCGCCATGGGCGTTGTCCAAAGTAAGATTCTAGCCAATCATTTCGTCCAAAGTGGCCATATCGTCCCACCCATAATCAATATCATCCAATCAAACGAGACTATCCGGATTTCTCTTGTGGGCGTGGATTAAAGACAGATCCAACTCTACAGCTTCCGACTGCAACATCCGCGACAGCACTACGACTTAAACCGACTCTCTAGTAAGCAAGTATGGTGTTTACATACTACCAAGACGGATCAGATGTGAATGATGATCATTACTTCACGGTTTAGTTTTTTTTATGAGGTTGTCAATCAAGCAGAACAAATAACTCATTTATTATAGTTAATTAAATATGGAGCCTATCTCAGCCGACACTGGGCGAAGGCGGGGTACACCCTGAACAGTACGCCACACCATCACAGGGCAACACACGCAACCATTCACAATGCCCGAGCCCAGGAATCAAACCCAGATCCTTCTTGCTGTGGGGCGGACGTGCTAACCACTACGCCACCGTTCCCCAGTTTCAATCACTATAATATAAACTGTCTTTATACCCACCGTGTCTAATTCAGACCGTGATTTTTTTTTCCTGCGATGATATCTGGAGGGCGGCATGGTGGCGTAGTGCTTAGCATGTCCACCTCACAGCAAGGAGGTCCTGGGTTCAAGTGCCGGGCTCTGCAAGAGTGTTTCTGTGTGGAGTTTGCATGTTCTTCCCATGCTCGTGATGGTTTCCTCTGGGTATTCCGGTTTCCTCCAGTTTTGCGGTCCAAATACATGCTCGTTTGGCTAATTAGCTGTTCCAGATTGTCGTCAGGTGTAAGCGTGAATGGTTTATCTGTTGGCCCTGTAATAGACCGGCGAGCTGTTCAAGGTGTACCCCAAGCTTTCCAGGTACGCCCAAAGTCAGCCTCCCCTCAACCCTAGTAGGATCAAGCAGTCATGCTTCCATGGGTTTCCTCCCGGTAATCCGGTTTCCTCCAAAAAGCGAAAGACATGCACATTAGGTCAACTAGCTAGTCTAAATTGCCAACAAGTAAACCCAGCACAGGGAGAACATACAAACTCCAAACAGAAACGCCTCAGCCTGGGACTCAAACCCAGGACCCTCTTGCTGTGAAGCGGACATGCCAACCATTGTGCTGCGGCAAACATGCAGGTTTTCTCCAAAGGAAATCCTTATTAATATTCTGTCAGTACTGATGCCTGATAGATTTTTGATGGTTTTAGGGTTGTGTTTTTTACTATAATTTCTCTGTAATGGGCGGCACGCGGGACCGTTGGTTAGCGCGTCCACCGGCGTAGTAGTTAGCACATCTGCCTCGCAGCAAGAAGGTCATGGGTTTGAGTCCTGGGCTTGAGACCTGGGCTCAACAGGGGCATTTCTATGTGAAGTTTACATGTTCTTTCTGTGCTTTCATGGGTTTCCTCCTGGTACTGCGGTTTCCTCTGACAGTCCAAAGACATGCACTTTAGGCTAACTGGCTGTTCCAAATTGCCCCTACGTTTAAGGTGTGTGTGAATGGTTGTGTGTGTGTGGGCCCTGCGACAGACTGGCGAGCAGTTCAGGGTGTTGGCTGAGATGGGCTTCAGCCTCGCCGAGACCTTAGTAAAATTAAACGGTTCAGCAAATGAATGAATGTATTTCCCGACAATGCCACCAGATGGCGCCTCAGACCTTTTGAATGATCAACTCAAGCAGGGTTCTGAAAGATTTCCTTATCTTGAAGTTCTCGGTAAAGTGGATTTTCCAGACAGATCACCTCCAAGGATGAGTACAATTATTTTTATGATCACTTCTTCAGTTTTCAGAAGCCTAGCAAGCTGTTGGTTTAAAAGCCTGAACAGATCAATTATTCATTTGTTTATCTGGTGGGTGTGGTGGATCCGGAGCTTGTACCAGGAACACTTGGGGCATGATGGGAGAATTCGCCCACCATGGGATGGCGGTCCATCCTAGTGCACCATGCACCCACACATTTACAGTCAGTCACCGTTATGCGGAATTTAACATTGTGAATCCATCTACATGTATGTTTTTTGAGTGGTGGAGGAAACTAGAGATCTAGGAGGAAACCCAACACAGACACAACGAGAAGATGTGCAATTCCGCACTTCTGAGATCAAGCCAGCATCCGTGGAGCTGTCAGTGCCTAGCGTTACTTAACGTCACTCACTAACTCAATTTGAACTCGAACCACTTAATCCGACTAGGGGCGCGGGGAGGCGGAGCCTATCTCAGCCAACACTGGGCGAAGGCGGGGTACACACCCTGAACAGCTTGGTAGACCATCACAGGGCAACAAAGACACAACCAATCACACTCACATACTCACATAGGGGCAATTTGGAACAGCCAAGTAGCCTGATGTGCATATCTTTGAACTGTGGGAGGAAACTGGAGTACCCAGAGGAAACCCATGGAACCAGATGGATAAGACCTTCTTGCTCTGAAGCGGACATGTTAACCACTACGCTACTGTGCTGCCCATGACCAAATATTATATATATATATATATATATATATCCCTTAATTATTCAACAAATTTTAACCAATCAGAATCAAGCATTTAACAGTTCCAACATTAGAATATATCACTTACTTTTAACATATAAAGGTCTGTTTAATGCTTTAAGCCTCAGCTCAGTCACTCACCCCACTCCAGGATTAACCCAGTCACAATCTGTATTTTTTTGTCATACTAGCAGGAAGGGCACCTGACACACCTTCAGATACGCCAGCGAGCGCCTCGAACAAAGAGTGTGACATCATCCTGGAAATGCGGAGTCCAGCTGGTCAGACTCAGAGGGACAGACGACTGAGATAAGGCAAGATCCCAGGAGTGATTAGAGCACCAGTCGTGTGAGGTGATGACAGGGGTGAAGTAACGGCATCGAATATGCTGTGCGTTAATGATGCACAGGAAGCGAGAATGGAGCCGCCGTTTCCAAACAATTAAAGCTTCATACGTAAAAGACGGTGAACACGAGATATCTCTGCTCGAAATTTGTCACCGCAATCAATTATCAGATGAATATTTTGCTATGCAAACCGTCCCTGTTTCTAAATTCTAACTCACTTCATATTCCGCACCCATCATGCACTGGGCCACTTTTGTGGTTTCTGCTGCAGCGTACGGTACGTTTTTACATGAGAGGGTTGCTAGCCTTCCTCCTGCAGAACCTGTTCTTCTGGACAAACTTCCATTCACACTCACGTTCACACCTAGGGGGAATACTGAAGAGCCAATTAGCCTCATCTGCATGATTTGTAGATTGTAGGAGGAAACCAGAGTACCCAGAGGAAACCCACAGCAGCACGGGGAGAACATGCAAACTACACACAGGGACGGCCGAGCCCGGGAATCGAACCCAGGACCTTTTTGCTGTGAGGCAGATGTTCTAACCACTACACCACCGTACCACCCTATATGCTGTTACACTCTCACCATCCACGGGGCTCAAACCCAAGACCTTCTTTCTGTGATGCGTGAGTGCTAACCACTACAACACCGTGTGCCAAAACTTTAATTCCATGCTCACTCACTCACTTGCCGAACTGCATAATCCTACTAGGGTCCATGGAGGCTGGAGCCTATCTCGGCCGACTCTGGGCAAAGGCGGGGTACACCCTGAACCATCGCACAGCAACACACACACACACACACACACACACACACACACACACACACACATTCACATTCACACTCACACTAAGAGGCAATTTGGATCAACCCATTCGCCTAATCTGCATGCGTTTCGACTGTGGGAGGAAACCGGAGTACCCAGAGGTAACTGGCTGTTCCAAATCGCCCCTAGGTGTGAGTGTGAGTGTGAATGGTTGTGTGTGTGTAGGCTCTGCGATGGCCTAGCGAGCTGTTCAGGGTGTACCCCGCTTTCGCCAGTGTCGGCTGAGATAGGCTCCAGCCTCCCCGTGACCCTAGTAGTATTAAGCTGTTCAATGAGTAATTTAATTATTGGTGACATGGTGTCATAGGTTTTAGCATGTCTGCCTGACAGCAAGAAGGTCCTGGGTTCGAGTCCCAAGATAGGCAAGGGCGTTTATATGTGGAGTGTCTAAATCCCCGCCTCTGGTAGAAATTAGCATGTCCATCTCACAGCAAGAAGGTCCTAAGTTTGAGTCCCCGGCTTATGTGGGTTTACTCCGGGTACTCCGGTTTCCTTCCACAGTCCAAAGACACGCACATTAGGCGAATTAGCTGTTCTACATTGTCCCCTAGGTTTGAGTGTTTGTGTGAATGGCTGTGTGTGTTGGCCCTGCAATGGACTGGCGAGCTGTTCAGGGTGTATTAATATATATATATATTTTTTTGTCTGACATTTAGATTCACATGTAGATTCCAGTTTGGATAATGTCTATTAACCCCCAAAGAGTGAACCAATCAGATCGTCCCGTTCCTATGTAATATTTACTCATTTCCTATAACGACATGCCCCCAAGTGTTTTATCAAACACACCAAGCTTTATGTGATAATCAGATGTTAGAACAGAGAGGTGTCTGATTGAGGTAAAGAATGTCTTCAATGTTATAAAAGCACAGCTTCAAATATTAAACTATTCCTTAAAAAAAAGAGCGCTCATCCAGTCCACCTTTATTTCAGCATGATTCAGATAAATGCGTGTTTTATCAACCAAAACAAGAACACTGTGGACCATCTGGGGGTCACTGACTGCACCCTGAACATCTGCACTAAATAAGCTGCAACATCTAATTACATTAATAGACCAATTATGATCATTGATTAAATTGTTTTTAAAAACAAAACCGGTGTATCTTTTTGATGTCGGTGTGTGAATGCACGCGTATCTTCATCCTTTATCAGGTAAGCTCACCTTTTGAAAGGTCAGCTGATTTTGGAAATGGCAGGTATCCAATCAGAAAGAGGCATGCAAGTGTGTGTGTCGCCCTTTGCTTGTATAGCGTTGCCAGGTTGGTCTGAAATGGGTGTTCCAGTGAATCTATCCTGAACATACAGTAATAACACACCAAAAATCATGTTGTCCTGTAAGAAATCAATTACAGTGGCTTATTAATAATTCCGAGTTACCACTACAGCTAGTCATCATATTGGAGTCTATCTATATTACCTTTTGCCTAATTTCAGATTTATGCAGCGTGAGAAAAATTGACCTAAGTTGCACTTTCCTTATCATTCCATTCATGCCCTCAAGGGAGGCTAAATGTGTAGGACTATGATTCACCTGAAGTAGATATAACACACATTTACAATGATTTAAGGTACATAATTGGACCTTGTTGCCAGGTTTCCACCCTCAAGCACACATTTTAGTGCATATAGTATGTTTTTACTTCGTTCCCTGTCAGGGTAGTAAACTGTAGGTTTTGTTGTTGTGGGGGTGGTACCTTCAAGAGTATCTTTAGTAAGCTATATATCTATTACCTGGAAAGGTACCTTCAAATCTTTACTCTAAAAAGTAATTTCAGGTCAATTATATATCTTAGGTCATGTTTAACGGTGCACTTAAACCACATTTCCAAGTGGACGAAGATCTTTAAAAGACACACAAAAACAAATATACCCATGATTGTGGTTACAAGTGAGTGACAAGAAAAGTACAGCTTAGTAGCATTTTACCGTAATGACATCTGCATGTCGTGTTTAAAGTGCTCAAAGCTTTAATCGCAAAAATGAATAACGGTGCAATTATATACCTTAAATTGTTTACACTATAGCTATCTAAATGGGATTCCATGTGAAAGATAGGCCACATATTAAATGTAAAACAAAAGTTAAGAGTACCACCCCAGTGATAAGAAAAGGCACCAATTAGAACGATTTGTTTCTGAGACTGTATAAGGTCAAGGTAACAAATGTGTTGCCGGGGTGGTCCTATCAAGGCTGTTTTGTGTTTTGTACCTTTAGGAGAAAAGATGTATCTCTAAAAGTGCTTGTGCTGCACCTTTAATTAGCTTTCCAGAGCTGTGGTCCAACTGGGAAAAATAGAGTTTGGTGTTTAATTTATGGGAGTGTGGGTGGCTACCAGTTTGGCACGCACCAAATCTGGCAACCCTGCGAACTAAACCGCATCCTTCCCTCCCTCCCTCCCTCCCTCCCTCCTCTTGCGCTCGTGGGGAAGAGGAGAGGGGGGGGGGGGGGTTAAGGGTGCATCTGCCCCTTTAAGAGGTCGCGGGTGCAGTTGCAGCGGGGATTTGTCCTTTTTCTCGGCGGCCACGCAGCGCGATGAGGAGCAGCGCCGAGGCGAAGCCATGCGCGCCGGGACCGCCTTCCTGCTGCGACTCACCGCGCTCTGCATCATCCTGCTCTCCCACGCAGCAGCAGCTTACTTCGGGTCAGACGCATTTTCTTTTCTTTAGATTTATTCCTTATGGAATTAGTCTAAGAGTTCCTGTTTGTTTCGTTTCTTTATTTTTGCCGTTTCGGATGTTTGGGAAGTTTTCATAGTACAACTGTTTATGCTGTTTGTGTTTAATTTCTTTAAAAAATATATACAGAATAATTTTATATGTATATTCTAAGAATTGTTAAGTTTATCTCTATGTGCGTTTGCAGTATAGGGATCTACTTTGGCGCTATTAAGAAGCAGGTACATGTGGAGCGGTTGCGCGCAATTACGCACGGCTTTGATTCTGGTTCTTTATATAACTTCACCTAAAGAAAAATGATTTATTATTATTATTAATATATTATATATATATATATATATATATTATTATTATTATTATTGTTAATATTATTATTATTATCATTATTATTATTATTATTATTATTATTATTAGCAAAACCCTGTGCTTCTTTCCACCTTGCCATGATGACCTGCACAGTGTTTCTTTGCTTGTATTTTTTTTTTTTTTTTTTTAATTTATTAATATTTTTGTAGTGTTTTGGGAAACGATTTCATACCAAGCAGACCTGTCTGTTATCATGCTGATGCACTGAACCTCTGAACCACAAATACTGGGGGAAAAAAAGGCTTGAGGTGCTCTCGATATTTCCGACTTCAAAGCCTAGCTGGTTATTTGGACTCAGTGTTCGATTTATGAACAGAAAGAGCGTGTTTACATTTTCTGAATACACAGAGAAACACGTCACTATAGCTTCGTGCTTATTCAAATGCACGTATTCAAATAGAAGCTGCATTCAAAGCACGCGCGCGGTGGCGAACCTGTAGCTAACGCATGCAAATAGTTGGAAGACTCTGCAGCCTATTGGACTAAATGACTCTAAAAATGCACTTTTAGCAAAACATTAAAGTTATGCAACATGAATGCTAAAAGTACCTCATAGGCAATTTTGTATATATAGATATATATATATATATATTCTATATATATATAGAATCATATATATATATAGAATCATATATATATATAGAATCATATGTGTGTAATAATGCCAGCTTGTCCTGCATTGATATGTAATAGAGTCCCGGTTTGATTGTTCCAGGCTCACGGGCCAGGAGCCCTTGGCTTTTTTGTCGAGCCCGTACAGCACCGAGAGCGCAGGTGAGAAAGCGCACGTGAAACAGTGCGAGCAGATGACACTGACGCGGCGCCAGAAGCGCGCGTGCCGCCGTGAGCCGGGCCTGGCGGAGACGCTGCGGGAGTCGGTGCGCCTCAGCCTGATGGAGTGCCGCTACCAGTTCCGCAGTGAGCGCTGGAACTGCAGCATGGAAGGCCGGGGAAGCCTCCTGAAGCGAGGTAGGGCTTTAAGAGCTGGATCTTTCACAGTATTTTATAATCAGCATAGAGGTTCGCACGTCCGGCTCACAGCAAGAAGGTCCTGGGTTCGAGTCCCGGGCTCGGCTCGGGCGTTTCTGTGTGGAGTTCGCATGCTCTCCCCGCGCCTGTGGGTTTCTTCCAACCGTCCAAAGACGCGCACATTAGGCCAACTGGCCGTTCCAAATTGCCCCTAAGGTTAGGGTCAGGATGTGAGTATGAGCGTGAATGGTTGTGTATTTTGGCCCTGCGATGCACTGTACCCAAGAGTCGGCTGAAATAGGCTCCAGCCTCCTCACAACCCTGGTAAGATGAAACAATTCAGCAAGTGAGTAAATGCCCATTATCTGTGGAGGTGCATGTGCTGTATCTCTCAACGTTTAAAAATAGATTTAAAAGTTCATTATTGTATCAAGTGCCATCACTCTTTTCGGAATCCTCAGCACCGAATAACAAGTCACCGTTTTCAAAGCCCTGCAACAATCTGGCAGCATCCTAGGCCATGGATCTTAACCTGAAACATAAAAGTGAGGATATTTTGTCATTTCGGTACCGATCTAGATAGCATTTTAAACTATTTCATGCTCATGCTGTACACACACACGCACACAACCATTCACACTCACATTCACACCTCGGGGCAATTTGGAACAGCCAGGTAGCCTAATGTGCATGTCTTTGGACTGTGGGAGGAAACCGGATTTACCAGAGGAACCCCACAAAGCACAGGGAGAACATGCATACTCCTCACAGGATCGCCTTCGCCGAGCCCGGGACATGAACCCAGGACCTTCTAGTCATGATTCAGACGTGTTAAGTGCCATCGTGCCCCCTACGGTTAAAAAAATGTCCTTGTACGGCGTATTTATTTTTTCAGCTCCTTTTCCAAAACCAGTACCAGTCTTTGTCATGAGGTACAAGAGATATATCCACGATGATACCACAGTAATAACAAAAAGGACAGATACGTATCGTATCATATCATCGGTTTCGTACCACTGTTTCTGTAAAGTGCTGATTACACTCTGATCAGCTCGCCGGACCATCGTAGGGCCAAAACACACACACACACAATTTGGAACAGCCAATTAGTGTAACGTGCATGTTTTTGGACTGTGGAAGGAAACCAGAGTACGTTGAGAAAACCCACGCAAGCACAGGGACATCAGGCTAACTCCACTCAGAAACACCCGAAAATGAGACCTTCTTGTGGTGAGGCAGACGTCCTAACCAGTACGCCACCGTACTGCCCACGTGAAAAATAAAAGGCGTTATATCGGTCTGCGGTGGACTTATTTAGATAGTTAGATTTGGCACATGAAACACCATGTAACATCAACCAAGCTTTGCTACAGCAGTGGTGTGAAATCTGTACATCTGTAATGGCATTATAGTGCTGAATTTACACCTACACACTGCTCGCATCAAACGCCCGTTTGTGTCGCGTATAAACACTCGTCGGGATTCAACAATGGATACTTTGATGTTGGGTCGGACTTTTACCACAACGGGGTTTCAATGGGTGAAGTGTGGGCCAAAGCAACAATGCAGAAAATCTGCCTTAGATCATAATAATGTATATTAGAACACAATATCATGTAATAATATGGGTAATGAATGTGTTATAAACAATTACAGAATATATTTTCTGGCTTTTTTAGAAATGCTACCTAATTCTACCCCTCAGTGGTACAGTCTGGATGTAGGAGGGTGTATACTCTACATATTGCTTGTTTCTAGTGTAGCCTATCATTATAAGTCATTTACAAATAGTGTACATGGTGCTGTTGTAGTGCTGTTCATCCATTTTCCTATTATTTAAATTGTTTACTGTAATATCACCATGTATTTTTATTTTTATAGCTTTTTTTTTTTTTTTAAATTTCACTATCCAAACAGTTTCCTGTAAAGACAAAGTCCAGTTTGTGGTCCAGACCCCTCACACAAATCAACAGCTGCATGAACTCTGCATGGCCTCAAAAATCCTGATGTTTCTGGGGGGAATATCTTTAAAGCATTAACATTTTAAAAGCTGGCTATTTTAAGGAGGACGTGTGTGTGTGTGTGTGTGTGTGTGTGTGTGTGTGTGTGTGTGTGTGTGTGTGTGTGTGTGTGTGTGTGT
>JBCNYH010000003.1:6158837-6170337 GCA_039654325.1 Tandanus tandanus
GGGTGGATAGATAGATAGGGTGGATGGATAGATAGATAGGGTGGATGGATAGATAGGGTGGATGGATAGATAGATAGCTCTGGAGGGTGGATGAACAGGTAAATTGAAATAAAAGGATTAACACAACTCTCTGTCGACAGCGTTTAAGGAGACGGCCTTCCTGCTGGCGGTGTCCTCAGCAGCGCTGTCGCACACTCTGGCCAAAGCATGTAGTTCAGGCCGTATGGAACGCTGCACATGTGACGACACTCCGGGTCTGCAACAGCGTGAAGCCTGGCAGTGGGGAGTGTGTGGAGACAACCTGAAGTACAGCACCAGGTTCCTCAAGAAGTTCCTGGGCCAGAAACGGGTTAGCAAGGACCTGCGGGCTCAGGTCGACGCACATAATATTAACGCCGGCATCCGGGTGAGTGACTGCTTTCATATCCTTGAACCTGATTGGTCAGACGGATATCGTATATCAGCTTTTTAAAGGAGTGAAGTTCTATAACTTGTTCAACTCTAAAGTAGGGTTTTGATACGGGAGGACATCGTATCACAATTACATTTTCATATGAGTTAATCTCTGGTTTAACGCTGGTTTTAATCATCACTCACTCATTCGCAGAACCGCTTATTCCTAGTACCAGGGTCACTGCTATAACATAAGGAACAAGGGCACTCGGGGAGCACAAACCTCCACCCAGCCCAGCTCTCCTCCCCATATGAACCAAAAATGGCAAAAATTGTTCTATTTCAAAATGTAAAAAAAAAAAAAAAAACAATTCCCCGGATTCAGAATTTGATCTCCAAAATTATATGAAGTCTTCGTTGTCCAAATCCCCGCCTCTGGAAGAAATTAGCATGTTCGTCTCACAGCAAGAAGGTCCTAAGTTTGAGTCCCGGGCTTATGTGGGTTTACTCCGGGTACTCCGGTTTCCTCCCACAGTCCAAAGACATGCACATTCGGCTAATTGGCTGTTCAAATTGCCCCTAGGTCTGAATGTGAGTATGAATGGCTGTGTGTGTGTGTGTGTTGGCCCTGTGAAGGTTTGCTGAGCTGTTCAGGGTGTACCTCGTCTTCACCCGGTGTCGGCTGAGATAGGCTCCATCCTCCTCGCGACTCTAATAAGATTAAGCGGTCCGGAAAATGAGCGAGTGAGAAGTGTGTGTAATATATGAGCAGATTTCCCTGCATGCTATGCGTCTCTACATGGCCTCACTCAAGCTGTCCATAAATTCTTCGGGGTGGGCCGGGAGAAGAGCAGCCTCAGGCAGCAAGAGTGACACCTTTATCGAGCTCAGATTTCCCCCGAGTTAACACTCAGAGGCAAAAACAAACAGGTTGCCGAAATGCTTGTTGTCCTCCCCTCCCCTATGCTGCTCTTTCTATCTTGCCATCACGCTGGATCTCTAAGAGCACGAGTGAGAGATGGGGTAGAGGAGGAGAAAACATGTCCCTCAGGGGACTTCATACCTGTGCTGGGTGGAATAACATGGGCAGCCCCCTCTCTCTTCACATATTGCCCCTGGGTCTCACACTCACCCCACCTGACCCACCGGTGATATGACCTCTTCCCGCCCTTTTGTCTCTGGGAGCATAGTGGCAAATTTCTTGACCATCTACATGTACTGGAGACATATCGGTCCGTCCACGGTGAGAAGATGTGTCTCGCATGGTGCATGCTTTATTTTCTACAGACGATGAGATGAGAACGGCAGAATGATGGCGCATGGAACATGAAGAAACATGGAACAAAGATCTCCAGTTAGAGACGAGGTCCTCCTGCATCCATGAGCTCTACCACATGCCAGGCCTCATCACCAATAGCTCAGGGTGTATCAGTCCCAAGACAGCTCAGAATCCACACACAGACTCATAAAACACACACACACACACACACACACACACACACACACACACACACACATTCCTAGCTATGCCCTGCAGGAAAATAACTCTGTCATATAAGAATCCAAGATAAGATCTTTACTAATGAATCAGCCTCATCTGTCAGCTCTCCGCTCTCGTTCCTGTATTCCCTCATATCTCCCAAATGCTAATTTATGTTCTACATCTCTTTTAGGCTGTAAAGAACGGGTTGGTGACGACCTGCAAGTGTCACGGCGTCTCCGGCTCGTGTGCGGTACGCACGTGTTGGAAGCAGCTCTCGCCGTTTTACGTGACGGGCCAGCTGCTGAAGTATCGCTACGACACGGCTGTGCGCGTCCTCAGCGTCACCAATGCAGCTACCGGTGACACCGAGCTGGCCGGGCCGGCTCGCCGAGGTGACACTGCTCCGAGGCCTAACCCCTCCGAGCTGGTGTTCCTAGAAGAGTCACCTAGCTTCTGCCGACCGTCTCGGTACTCGCCGGGTACGGCCGGTCGCTCCTGCACCAAGGACACGAGCTGCAGCAGCCTTTGCTGCGGACGTGGCTACAACACAGCGCTGCGCCTCGTCACACTGTCCTGCAACTGCCAGGTACGGTGGTGCTGCCACGTCGAGTGCCAGACCTGCGTCCGCGAAGAGGAGGTGTACACGTGCAAGAAGCACTGAGAGAACTGAAGAGGCTCGGATGGCTCCAGTGGCTCTATTTCTTCATTTCTGGCCTCTCAGGCAAGTGTGGGCGAAGTCGGACAAGACCTTTCCCCCACCCCAAGGCATGGCTGTCCGAAATAGGAGTTGTTCTCCTGCTGTCATGGAGGAAGGAGGGACATTGTGGGAATTCCATGATTCTCATCCCCTGAGGCTTCTTCAAGCAAGAAACGAGCCACTGATAGACGTTGGGGTTTTTTTTGTTTGTTTTTTTAACAGGACTCGTCTCCTGCTCGCTGAATGAGCTGAAATGAATTTTTGATTTTCTGAGAGTTTCATCGCAGGCAAGTGACTCACCGTGAATCATTTTGGGGGGACTCGAATTAGGGGTGCCGGAGATATGGGACAGCTGACCCATCCAGTCGTTCATTTGTGTGTCAGTCTGTCTGCCTCTCTGTCTTCCTGCCTGAATAACAACAACAACAACAACAACGTAAAGGTGAAATATTATGCGGAGATTATGAAGCACTTATATTTGTCATGTGATTATTGTGAGTTTTGTGATTGGTCGGAACAAAATGTATCTAAAAAGTTCATTAAAATGCATTTTCATGTTAGATATTGGAATCTAGGGGGAAAAAAGGGGTTAAGACTTTGGGGTACTGATCAGAAGGTTGGCGGATCAAGCCCGTGTACCACCAAGCTACCACTGTTGGGTGCCTGAGCAACACCCTTAACCCTCAGCTGCTCAGTTGTATAAATGAGATGGGAAAAAAGCAGGAAGTTGCTCTGGGTAAGGGCGACTGCCACATACCGTAAACCTAAGTACATTTGCACAAAGAGGAACTTTATTCTTGGGTCGCAGGGAGGCTGATGCCCATCTCAGCCGACTCTGGGCGAAAGCGGGGTACACCCTGAACCGTTCACCAGGCAACACATCCACACAACCTTTCACACTTCCACTCACACTTAGGGGCAATTAGAAACAACCTCAATCAGCCTAATGGGCATGTCTTTGCACTGTGGGAGGAAACCAGAGTACCCAGAGAAAACCCATACATACACAAATACACCATCACCGAGCCTGGGACTTGATCCCAGGACCTTCTTGCAATGAGGTGGACGCCCCTTTATGAGTTCCAGTAAACTGAAACGCTCTTGCTCATCCTATTAGGGTCACAGGGGAGCTTGAAGCCTATCTCAGCCAGCTCTGGGTGAAGGCATGGTACACCCTGAACTGCTCGTCAGTCTATCACAGGGCCACCACTCACACTCACCCACATCTAGGGGCAATTTGACAAAAGACAAATTAGCATAAAGTGCATGTCTTTGGACTGTTAAAGGAAACCGGAGTACCCAGATGAAGCCCATGCAATCACGAGGAGAACGTGAAAAACTCCGCACAGAAACGCCTGCATCAAGCATTTGATCTGACCCCCCCCACTGTAACATTATTCTTGTTCTTATATATAATAAGCAAGCTGACACACAAGAGATTTCCAACAGCTGCGTAAAATTTGGGAAACATTTGCTCACTTGTTGTAGTGTCTCTATAAGGCACTTTGCCATCAAGGACAAATGAGGACCTCATTCCCAGAACAAAGATCACCCCCATCGCCCCCATCACGTCGGCTTCATAAAGCCTGTACTTTAGCATTATCTGAGACTCTTTCATGTCTGAGAAGTCTTTGAAACGGCTCATTCCGCCCCCTTATTATTTTCTCTATTACCAATCAGAGGAAATAGCAGCTCTTAATCTGGCCAAGCTCTGCGTTTCTGTTGGTCTAAAGGTCGCGCGACGACCGCACAGCAAGTCGTAGTCACGCGTTCTTAATGGCTTTAATGTTCGGCGTGTTTTTTTTTTTGTGATAGAAATACATCAAAGATCTCCTGATGTTAAGCAAATCCATAGTATAGAAGAAGCGGTACTGCGTAGGACCAGGCGCTCTCATGAATATACCATAGAATATAGGAATTCATACGCAGTTACGTGCAGTTAAATATTATCAAACTGAACGCTGGAATCTGTGAGAGAATATGTGACAACTTGAGCAGTGTGTGTGTGTGTGTGTGTGTGTGTGTGTGTGTGTGTGTGTGTGTGTGTGTGTGTACAGGAAGAAAACCTCAGTAAAATTGGCCACATCAAGCAAGCTGAGGAAAGTCCAAGTTTTTAGTGTCATGGGTAGTGAACTGAGGGACGTAAAAAGCGGTTTGCTTCTGTATGCGGATTTTTTTTCATTACAGCTTCAATAAGAAGTTTTTATATGGTTTAAATCTTAAATCAGTTGCAGACCGGCCTCCTTAAAAACTCATCAAATGCATTAAATGTATTAATCCAAAAATAAGCTCCCTAATGCCGTAATTGGTTTTACAGGTTCAAAAGTCTAAAGAAAAATGCTCAGCTATTTGGAAGTAGGCGGCACGGCGGCGCAGTGGTTAGCACGTCCGCCTCACAATAAGAAGGTCCCGGGTCGTTTGCATGTTCGCCCGGTGTTTGCACGGGTTTCTTCTGGGTACTCCGGTTTCCTCCAACGGTTCGAAGACATGCTCATTAGGCTAACTGGCTGTTCCAAATCACCCCTAGGTGTGAGTGTGTATGTGTGTGAATGGTTATGTGTGTTTTGGCTCTGCAGCTGTCTGGTGAGACGTTCAGGGTGTACCCCGCCTTTGCCCAGTGTCGGTTGAGATAGGCTCTAGGACCCCCCGTCCCCCCCTTGCAGACGCCCGTATTCAGAGCGACTTACATTTTTATCTCGTTTTTTTAGAGCCCAACAGGGGCAGGTTGGTGGTACTAGGACTTGAACACTCAACCTTCTGATCGGGTAACCAGAGCCTTATCTGAGCTACCAAAAGTCCAGCATTACATTGACGGCATTTGGCAGACGCCCTTATCCAGATCATTTTTATACAACTGAGCAATCAAGGGTTAAGGGCCTTGCTCAAGGGCCCAGCAGCGGGAGCTTGGTGGTACTTGAACCCTCGTCGTTTTGATCAGTAAGCCAGGGCCTTAACCACTGAGCCACCACTGCCCACTGTTCAGATAATATTTTGTGCAGCCGATCAAGTTAACGTTGCAAAACGCTGTGTGTTAGCTGGGTACGCAAAGCTTTCGCAAAGCTACCCTTCTTTTGATTTCTCGTTCGAACACAAAATCGAAAGCGTGCGTAGGCGTGACAGGCGTGACAGAGCTCCTCTAAATGCGACTGTATCCGGACAGAGTCGGAGATATACAGCCACTGAGGGAGCGCATGCAAATTTCTCCGGACTGCTCTGCGGAAGCAGAGGAAAGACAAATCCGATCACTTCCTTATCCGCGTGTGTGTGTGTGTGTGTGTGAGAGAGAGAGAGAGAGAGAGATGTGCGTGGCTTAAATATAAAATGCATACAGTGTTTATATAATCATTCTTTAGCAGTAGGTTCGTGTTCATGTGGTTTTAACAGTATATATTTTCTTTTGGCACACTTTCTCATGGGGACTTTTTTCTACCTCACATGCTTTTGGGGAAATTAAATATTTAAAAATATATAAAGTTATATTCAGATCAAAGTGGATATTTAAAATAAGAGCTTTTATCTTAACACCTTTGCAACATCTGCAACATCTCTGAACTGGTATATACACCTTTACAACGTCACTGTATCATCTATTTCTTTATTTAATATTTTTTTAAAGCTTTATTTAAAAAAAAAATAAAAAAGAAACAAAGTATGATGTTAACCTTTGTATAGACTGGTTTATATTATATATCAGCTTTTGAAGATCTAGAAATAAACCTGAACTTTGACCTCATCACTCGGTCTCTGTGGTGGAACACCTGTGTGAGGCTCCTCGCGTGAGCGGTTTTAGTTAAATCAGATCACATGTTGATGCAGCCCACTGAGGGAAAGGTGAGTATACCCTCTCTGACCGCGTCCTGGTCTCACTCACTCTGCTCTACGTCAGCTTTTACTCACGTAATACTGTAGCACATATTCATCAAAATGTTACTAATAAAGTTAGTTTTAAGCATATCATGGAGTTTATTATACCAATAACATATCAGTTATACTTAAGAATTATTCCCTGAAGATAATGTACGTAGTGTTGTAGTATATACTACACAGGAACATAAGGGAAAAGCACACTACAGCAAGCCTTTTATGGGTTATCGCCTACATTTTTAGTCATGGTCAGCCCTGGTCCATGCTCCGTGTACACACACACACACACACACACACACACACACACACACACATACACAACCAAGCAGGTATAAGCTGTGTAACACCATCTCTTTAACGCTCTATAAGGGTTATAGTATATACTACACAGAAACTTAAATTAAAGCAAACTAAAATGTGTATGTTTACATATTAAGAGTTCCGATGCAAAACCCTGTAAACACCAAATCCCTGAAAAATGAGATAACTATTGAACATGAAAATCGACGGTACCCAGTAGCCAATGCAGAAATACATTTTGCTACCAAACCCTGTCAGTACCATAGTAAATCCAAGCCAGTATGTGGTTTGTTTGCAGAAGCTCGTAAGGACCATCTGCATTTGTGTACAAAACTGGAGCCCCAATCACAGGCGTGCCTCGGGTCACATGACGCACAAGATGGCTGCACCCATATTCGCTATGTCGCCGCGCTAAAAGCAAAGATCAGCCTCGGTTAATCTATTTCATTAATTAAGTTAATTGGCTTAGTTTAATGCTAATGGCTGCATTCTTTTTTTAGTAAATTTTTAAATCAGTATTCAAGAGGTCAAGTGGACTCACTGGGTTTTGCATCCGAACTCTTCGCATTTTAACTATGACAAAGGCGGTTCAGGTGTGATCTGCACTTCAAGCTCGCGCTACACATTGTGTAGGTAACATCGTCTGTTTAGCCTACTCATTAAGAGTCTGGTACATTCTACACATACGCCGTAAAGGTAAAGTATATATTACACAGAAACACAGGAAAAACATACGAAAACAAGATTTTTATGAGTTATTTCTCGTTTTAAAGTTTAATACTAATGACATCACCTGCTCCAAGTGACCGTGACAAACTGTGAGTGTTCGTGGTTTGGATTCAAGCACTATACCACCCGGAATAAGGTTTTTCATGCCCAAGATAATGGACCAATCATGTTGCACCATTCCCATGTAACGTACACCAAAATATATTGTATCACGGGACATCCGTGAGCACGTGATTCAGTAGCCAGGTCTGTCATGCTGCATTTCCAGGATCCGTTCGCTCATCCTTAGTAACTGCCTGGTCAGGGTTGTGGATATCGAATGAGTTAAAAAATCAAAACGTCAGAAATAATACTTGACAGATGGGTGGAATTATTACTTGGGGGCGGCATAATGGTTAGCGCATCCGCCTCACAGCAAGAAGGTCCTGGGTTCAAGTCCTGGGCTGAGTCATTTCTGTGTGGAGTTTGCATGTTCTCCCCGTGCTTGCGTGAGTTACCTCCGGGTACTCCGGTTTTCTCCCACAGTCCAAAAACATGCACAATAGGCTAACTGGCTGTTCCAAATTGACCCTTGGTGTGAGTGTGAGTGTTGCCCTGCGATGGTCTGGCGGGCTGTTCAGGGTGTACCCCTACTTTACCCAGTGTCGGCTGAGATAGGCTCCGGCCTCCCCGCGACCCTACAGTAGTAAGATTAAGCGGTTTGGAAAATGAACGAGTGAGTGGATTTTTTGAGAATCGCTTGTGATCCAGGTTCATCTTTGACAACGCCAGGCGATTTGTTAGTACTCAAAGCGTCGTATAAAAAAAAATGTAGCATGCACGGAACAGATTTGTTTATATGGGACACTCGTGGAAGGACATGTACTCTGATGCATGACATGCTTTAGTTTTCTAAATAGTGGGAACAAAAGGCTTGGCAATTTCAGGGAATGTTATTGCCAAAAAGTGGTACAGTCCTCTGACAGGAAGAACCAAACAGATAATGTAATCCTCCATGTGAGATATAAGACAGGCACTAATTATGGCTGTATACAGGCCAGAGGGAAAACACACACACACACACACACACACACACACAATTACACATCACCCACATCTCCAGTCTAATTTTGGCAGATTAGACATGCCACTCAGAACTTCAGAGAGGAATAAAGGGAGCTGTGTTTTATTGAATGCTGGAGTAAAGAGAAGATGACCTGACCTCCGAAAGGTACTCCGACTACGTCAGACGTTTCCCTTAGTAAGGATTCCAGTCAGAGGGAGATGTATCAGGTAAGGATCGAGAGATGTTTTGTTCTTTTATTTATAACAGTGTAAGATAAAGTCACAAGGTGCGTGACTACCAACCTGCAGATCGCAGGTTCAAATCCAGGTTGATGACACAGCCATCCATGGGCGGGGGTCAATGGAGGCTTAGTGGTTGAGCTCTCACGAGAGAGGGTGGTAGCATACGCTCACCTTCTTCTCAATTGCAATGGTCAGCAGGGAATCATGGGTATCTGTGAGCTCTAATGCGTACAAGGAGGTGGATAGCGCTTTCCTTCCCTGAATGCACACAGGCATCACATGTAGATTGTAAAGATGCAGGTGGTAGCATCAAGTGTCATGGAGGGGGTCGTGTGGTAAAGAGGCAATACTTGACGGTTGGGGGTTTGGGAATGGTGTTTGTGGGTGGGTGTCTTTCTGAGAATGTTTTGGAGACCCGAGCATGCGTCTTCGTTTACACACATTGCACACGATGCACACATATTATTTTTTTTGCATGCACAGACATTTTGTTTTGGAACGACAATGGTCTAGGCTCCAGCCAGCTACGATATGGTAATTCATTCATTCATTCATCCCACTAGGGTTGCCGGGAGGCCGGAACCTATCTCAACCGACCCTGGGCGAAGGTGAAGTCGGGGTACACTCTGAACAGCTCGCCTATCCATCACAAGCCAACACACACACCCATTCACACTCACACTCACACCTAGCGGCAATTTGGAACAGCCAGTTAGCCTAATGTGCATGTCTTTGGACTGCCGGAGGAAACCGGAGTACCCGGAGGAAACCCACGCAAGCACGGGACATGCAAGCATGCAAGCTCCACACAGATATGCCCTCGTTGAGCCCAGCACTTGAACCCAGGACCTTCGTGCTGTGTCTGGAAGTCCTGCCTGATGTCCTCTGTGCGCACAAGTGAAGACGCGTACACCCATACCCAGAATTATGGGATGTTCAGGCAGTAAAAATGGCATGGAGTACGATTTGCGAGAGATGAAAAAGTCGGGGCGGATTCAGTAATCTTTCGCTGCATACGCACTGAAAAGACGACGACCGGCGCTGTAACAGGGGTGAGGTTTTACTGACGGGTCCTTTCGACTGTCTGATAGAAGAAATTATATTGTGATCTCTGTTTTGTGAAAAGCACCTTTAATGAATGTCCCGTTAGCATATTAAAGAAAGCTTTGTAGTTATTTAACAGTATGTCACTCTGTACCATTTAAATGACTCATCTGTATCATTCCAGATGTTCTGTACTACAGATGTGGAGTACAAACTGGGGAGTATGCAGATGTTTTGAGTGTAATCCGTCCACAGTTTTATTGCTAGCTGCCATGGCAGCCACAACACCCAACCTCAAACACACACCCTGCAGTGTGTTTAATATAAGAGCATGTGGGTATTCACCATCACTGTTTGATGCGTGTGTGACGGTAATAACACGATGTCCTCTGTCTTTTTTGGTTAAGATGTAATGACTATAATAGACCTGTGCTATTACCCACTCTCGCTGCTGGGGCACCTCCACGGAGCAGACGCTCCTAATCACTGTTTATCAGCACTTATCTTTATTAAAAAAAGAGCGATAGAGAGAGAGAACAGGAGGGATGGATAGGGTGTAGGAGGCCAAGTGGAACAGATTGAATGTCTATGAGACAACAAGCCTCATCATACGCTCGCTTCGGGGATAAAGGTGATTTAGTGTGGAACTTGAAAAATGTTTCCTTGTTTTAAAAACCACTGAAACACACACACACACACACACACACACACACACACACACACACACACAAGGTAGAGCACATAGACAGACATCTGCGTCACCAAAGGAATTTTTGACCTCTAGAGTATTTAAAAGAAAGAAAGTCAGAATCCAGCGAGGAACGGTTGAAAGGTGGACGATATTTATTCATGTTACGCTTTCAGTTCACTCTCACTCACTCACTCATTTGCCGAACCGCTTAATCCTACTACTACGTAACGTCGCGGGGAGGCTGGAGCCTATCTCAGCCATCAGTGGGCGAAGGCACCATGAACAACTCGGCAGACCATCGCAGGGCAACACACAGGCACAAGCATTCACACTCACACTTAGGCACAAATTGGAACAGGCACTTAGCCTAATGTGCATGTCTTTGGTCTGTTGGAGGAAACCGAAGTACCCGGAGGAAACCCACGTAAGCACAGGGAGAACGTGCAAACTCCATAAAGAAACGCCCCGAGCCTGGGACTCGAACCCAGGATCTTCTTGCTGTGAGGTGGACGTGCTAACCCCTACGCCATTATTCCGCCTTAATACATGTGGTATAGTACAGTAGGGTACGTCTGTTGAGCTTTTTACACCCGAGCCTACTGGCTCATCCGGCTTGTAGCAGGTTTGTTTGTCTTGTTTTTTTGATATAATGTATTAATCCCGCCAGGGAAACTTTTGCCTCTGCATCCAAAGTGAGCACACACACACTCGGAGCAGTGTGCTGCCACACATTGGGGGCTCCCAGGGAGCAGTTGGGGGTTCGGTGCCCTGCTCAAGGGCACTTCAGCCATGAAGGTGGAGGAAGGGAAGGTGCAGCTAATTCCCCCGCCGCCACACATTTTTCTTGCTGGTTAGGGAATCGAACCAGCAACCTTTAGGTCCCAATCCCGCTTCTCTAACCTTTAGGCTACGGCTACCCCGTCGCATGAAGAGAATAGGAGTTCAACTCCTCCTGGATGGGACGCTAGTCCATCGCAGGTTACCTTCCCAGTATTTTTACTGGTACCCATTT
>JBCNYH010000003.1:6174118-6192982 GCA_039654325.1 Tandanus tandanus
GAGAGAGAGAGAGAGAGAAAGAGACAGAGAGAGAGACGGAGAGAGAGAGAGAGGAGAGAGAGAGAGAGAGACAGAGAGAGAGAGAGAGAGAGAGAGAGAGAGAGACAGAAAGACACAGAGACAGAGAGACAGAGAGAGAGAGACAGACAGAGAGAGAGAGAAAGAGAGAGAGAGAGAGAGAGAGAGAGAGAGAAGCAGCTAATGCTGAATAACAGTCCTTCGACCCCTTTTGAAACCACTGATAGTTATACTAGCAGACATTAAAAGCACTAAAAAGCAAATGGACAACCACAAACGAGTCACACAGGATTACGCCCCTCTCTTTAAAGGGCCCGAGAGCTGAGGTCAGCGGGTCATTGACTCTCGACATTTTCATAAATATTATTCCCTGTTGCTTAGCAAAAGTCCTTTATGTAGCGAGTTACATATTTTTAGGTATATTGCAGGTTTATACATCACCGATTGGTACACATGCGATGTTTAACGTAGCATGGCGGCTAGCCTGCTGCTGCTGCCTGGAGCAAATCCTTGTTAATATGAACCATGAACCCGATGGCAAAGGCCACTGTACGTTCGGCATGAGTGTGACGAGAAAGAGAGAGGAAATAAGAAAAGAAAGAGTGAGAGACGAAGAGAGACAGAGATGAGGAAATGTGAAATGGCTAACGTTATTGCTGAACACCCACAGCCTGGAGCTATGATAGGGAAAACAACTCCATACCTCTTTCCCTTCATCCTATTATCCCTCTCTCTTTACATTCTTCCACTGCACTCTTCCTTTGTTCTCCTTTATATACATCTCTCTCTCTCTCTCCTTCATCACAGACATGCTCCTGCTTCCATATCCTTTCATTTTTCTGCTTTTTATCATTTTATCCCTTCATAACTAGCTCCAAATAATCCTGCGCTCCTTACTCTGTCCATACGTCTGGTGAAACCTACACGTTAGCTCAACGCTGGCGTAGTGGTATATGGAGCATATCCGCCTCACAGCAAGAAGGTCCTGAGCTCAGCAAGGCCGTTTCTGTGCGGAGTTCTGCATGTTCTCAACGTGTTCTTGTGGGTTTCCTCCAGGTACGCTGGTTTCCTCCGACAGTCCAAAGCAATGCACATTAGGCTAACTGGCTGTTTAAGTTGACCCTAGATGTGAGTGTGAGTGTGAGTATGAATGGTTGGGTGTGAGTTGGTTCTGTGATGGACTCGCGAGCTGGTCAGGGTGTCCCAGGCCTTCGTCCAGGGTCGGCTGAGATAGGCTCCAGCTTCGCCGCAAGCTAAAAGCTCTCGGATTAAGCTAACTGGATGAATCGGCTTACCTGGAATAGTGAGGAAAACAGAAACACATCCAAAAACAAGGCAGAAGACTACATCAGGTTCCAGTCTGGTGAGAAAACTGAGACTACAAACTGTGGATTGAAGACTCTCGCTCACTGTCACTCATTCATTAGCCGAACCGCTTAATCCTATTACGGCTAATAGCCGACATTAGGAAAAGATAGCACACCTAGGGGCAATTTGGAACAGCCAATTATCCTAATGTGCACGTCTTTGGACTGTGGGAGGAAACCGGAGTACAAAGAGGAAACCCACCCAGGCACGGGGAGAACATGCAAACTCCACACAGAAACGCCCTCGCTGAGCCCGAGACTCGGACCCAGGACGTTTTTTGCTGTGAGGCAGACGCGTTACCCACTACACCACCTGCGAATAGATGAAGAGTACGAACATTCGGTCCCCATCTTTCCTGTTTCGACAATCACATACTGTTACCCTAAATATAGTACGATGGTCTCATTCCACTCTTCATCATGGTTTTTACTCAGTGCCTACGATTCCTGTTTCTCACACACACACACACACACACACACACACACACACTTAATCTGAAGTTAAGTCTTCCAGCAATCCCATCCTGATGCCTGAGAGCTGGGAAAGTGGTGAGGGAGGATTTCTCATCAGTGTCTGTACTGCACTGCTACAGAAACACCTGGAGGCCTGAAGCATAAACCAACCAGTAGACAGCAAAACACACTCACCCCACGCACACACTATCTGCCACTGTAGGGCTGAACACACCAGAACAGTGCCCTCTGCTGGGCACACACACACACACACACACACACACACACACACACTCAGCAATTTCTCTCTTCTATCCTGACCTCTATTAGCAGTGAAAGCGAGACTTTCCCAGATCAACAAGCTGCACAGGAGATAAGGAAAGATAACGGCCAGAGCGGACTGTTCCCTTCACACACACACACACACACACACACACACACTTTTTCACATCCACGTTCACACTCTCGATCATATCCAATCCAATACTCAGTGTTCAATCACTATTTGAATCCTTTGATCTATTTGGTTAGCTAGCACGCTAACATGCTAGCATGCTAACATGCATACCATAAAGTCACTCATTTGCTGAACCGCTTAATCCTACTAGGGTCGCGGGAAGGCTGTGCGAAGGCGAGGTACATCCTGAACAGCTCGCCAGAACATCGCAGGGTCAACACACACACACACACACACACACACACACACACACACACACACACACACACACACACACAACCAACCACACTCACACTCACACCTAGGAGCAATCTGGAACAGCCAATGAGCCTAATGTGCATGTTTTTGTCGGAGGAAACCGGAGTCCCTGGAGGAAACCCGTGCAAGCACAGGGAAAACATGCAAACTCCACACAGAAACGTCCTCACCGAGCCCAGAACAGAACGTGCTAACCGCTACGCCACCGTGGTGCCCGAAAACGTGCCCGTGAAAGTTATCATTTTTCCTGCCTTTGCGAAGACAAAGAATTGTTAATCCTCATGGTTTTGTCTTTAACCCAGTGGAAATGAGCGCACCAGCATGCACCCCACTCCTACATGACCTTTACACGTCAATGAGTGGATGTCATGAGCTGTCAATCACTGCATAAGTGTAAAGGAGGAATGACCAACCTAAAGTGTTGTTTATGAAACCATCCTCAGAGAGAGAGAGCAAGAGAGAGAGAAATGAGACACGATCGCTCATCTCTTCAGAACAGCGATGCTGGAGGGGTAAAGGTGTCCCTTCTCACAGGTGGTACAGCCACAGGGCCCGGTATGTGTTTGTATATGTTGCTGACAGCTGCAAGGACCTCCTCGTGTTTAGAAGGACAGATTATTATAGACGGAGAAGGAGAGCGCATGAGAGAAATTCCTGGAGAGAAATGCTGTGTATAAAAGATTACAAGGTTGAGGAATCGATTTCTCAGATCTGACTGGGACGCTCGCATTCATTCCCTATGACAATTTATTTCACCGTAGACTTTTATGTAAAATGTCCAGAATGATGGCGTAGTGGTAAGCACGTTCATCTCAGAGCAAGAAGGTCCTGGGTTCGAGTCCCAGTGCGTTGCTCTGTGGCGTTTGCATGTTTGTTGCCGGGGTGGTGGGGGTTTCCTCTGGGTATTCTGGTTTCCTCCTGCAGTCCAAACACACACACATTAAGCTAATTGGCTGTTTCAATTCGCCCCTATGTGAGGATGCGAGTGCGAATGGTTGTGTCGGCCCTGTGATGGACTGGTAAGCTGTTCAAGGTGTACCCCGCCTTCACCCAGGGTCGGCTGAGATAGGCACCAGCCTCCCTTCGATACCGGTAGGATAAAGTGGTTTGGCGAATGAATAAATGAATGAATTTGCTCTCCAGCATTTCTTTGCATGTGCCGAAGACACCTACATTACTGTATCTTGATGTATGAATTCTGAACAAATGACCTACATATAGCTTCCGCCACAGCTGCCATCACCTGCCTGAAAGGTAAAATGCATCTCTGTGTAAAATGCAAATACACAACCCATGATCTCCATGCCGACCATGGAAGGTGAGGTCTGATATTTTCCATATTTTATTCTAATACTTTGCTCACCATGTACTTAAAAGGGAATTTTGGCGCAACAAGGTCATCCCATACACTTTTAACACACCTGGACAGCAGCTCCTGCCTCTGGTCCTCAGGTGTTTGTGTGTATGTGTGTATGGCAGGAGAGGACTGAAAGATGCCTTGTCGCTGGAGGAAAGGCAGAAAAGGTCGGGGCATGTAACCTCAGATCGAAAGAGTGTGTGTGTGGGGGGGGGCGCGACATAACACACGTCACTCAGGCTTAAGCAGCCTTCGGCAGATTTTACTACATGTCTGACCTGGGTTACTTTAATATGCCAGGTTGTAATCTAAGCACCAGCGCTTGTCAGTGTTCTCCTTTTAATATTTGTCTTGGGTTCATTTTACACTTGTATACCAAATTATTTTTTGATAAGTACATTCACGACACCCTCGTGAAATATGGCTTCTGGCCTGAGAGTGTGTGTGTGAGAGAGAGCGAGAGAGAGAGAGAGAGAGAGAGAGAGAGAGAGAGAGAGAGAGAGAGAGAGAGAGAGGGCAAGAAGCAGCATGAATGAAGTGAAGGCTGGAGGGCAGAGAAGGAAGGGTGCCAGAGAAGCAGCAGATGAGCATCAAGCAGCGACTAGCAAACACATGCAGCATACACACATACAGTACACACACAAGCCTGGGGGGGTTACAGATGACCACAACCACTACCCCCCCTTTCGAGGCACAAGGAGCACCCATGCCAGGCATCCAAGATTGCTGGGCTGTGTGTCCATGAGGAGCCCAATTTGGAAATACTGGGCCTGAAGGTCCTGGGTTCAAGTCGCAGGCTCAGGCATTGTGGAGTCTGCATTTTTGCCCTGAGCTTGCATGGGTTCTCCAGTTTCTTCCCACCGTCCAAAGACATGCACATTAGGCTAATTGGCTGTTCCAAATAACCTGTTACTGTCCTTAGATACTAGTGCGAATGGTTGTGTGGGTGGCACTGAAATGGTTTGGCGAGGATGTACCCTGCCTTCGTCCACTGTCCACTGAGATAGGCTCCAGCCTCCCCCCGTGACCCTCCTATGACTAAGCAGTTTGGAAAATGAATGAATGAATGATCCCCATTTTCTAGAATGTGCACACACTCATTTGGGACACACACTGACCTTAGAACTCCCCAGGTGGTGAAAGAGACAAAGCAGGAAGGATAGTGGCACCAAATTAATTTCATTTCATTTATCCTTTACTAGAGTCACAGGGTGCCGATACCAGCCAGCTCTAGGCGAAGGAGGGGTACACCCTGAACAACTCACCAAACCACTGTAGCACTGTCCACCCTGAACCAGACTATCACAGGGCCAACATAAATACAAATACCTAGGGTCAATTTAGAATCGCCAATTACCCTAATGTGCATGTCTTTGGACTGTGGAAGGAAACCGGAGAACCTGGAGGAAACCTACGCAAGCATGCTGACTCCACACAGGTAGGGCCCCACGCTGAGCACGGGTCTCAAACCTAGGACCTTCTCGCTGTCAGGCTGACATGCTAACCACTACGCCACCATGCCACCTCAGTTGGGGATCAAATTTTCTAAATTGGGCTCCTCATGGACACACATCTTGGCAACCTTCGACCTTTGTATGGGTGCCTCTTGGGCCTCGGAGAGGGGGTTCCTCTGTACCCCCAAACCCCCCCTCAAACCCAACCCCAACCTCAGTCCTGAGGGTACGTTCTGTATGTGTGTATCCAGCATCTTCTCGCTGTGAGGCAGACGTGCTAACCACTACGCCACCGTGCCGCCCTATTAGGAGATCATGTGGTACCTTTTTGGTACTAAGGGTATCCAAGAACCAGGTAGTTTTGTATCACGTAGTCCCTTGTATTGTGAAATTTCCTGAGAATGCACAGTTGATGTTTTACCAGAAGGCAAAAAAATCTCAACAACTTCTTAATTTAGAGAAATCAATGTTTTAATCCTTCCTGTCATGTCAAAAACTCAGACAAGCAGGTCAACAAACAGTCTCTCTCTCTCTCTCTCTCTCTCTTTCTTTCTTTCTCTCTCTCTCTCTCAGATACATTTGATGTTCGATGTCACCACTCAAGTTTGTGACTTGGGGCAAAAAGTAGGGTTCTTTGCGGCATTGATGCACAACTGCGGAAACGTATGTAATTAGTTAAAGACAAGTTGAGTGTAGGAGTTGACAAAATTTAGCCTGGAGATGCTTTGTCATTAGTCTTTCCTGTCAGGATACTCAACACTTCGGACTCCAGGTGCCAATTTTTTACCTTCCATAAAAAATACTTGATTTTATAAAGAGTACAATTGATGGATGAATCAGCAGAGAGAGTGATGCTCATTAATAATGCTGTCAGATGTCTGGGGGATTTCAGAGATCACATGGTGTAACTGAATTAGATGGCTGATGTCCTGGGTTGGTTTAGGTGTATTATCTGTAGGTAGATATTTTCGCAACATAAAAATGAAATCATATTTAACACTGTTGTCATTAGACCAGTTTCATCAAGATTAAAGGTGGGACTGGTAAATTTTTAGTTGCATACACAAACTATTATATTGGTTGAAAGTGTCTTTACACCGCGACAGCAATCATTAACTGATGAGATCTGAAAAATCCATCAGCTGTGGCCTCTGTAATCCTGTAAAAATGCAGACCAATCGCTGCCTCGCGGTTTTCTGGGAAATATCCAGTCAAATGCTCTCGTGTATCCCTGTGTCCGTACCATACACAAACCTGCAGTCAGAGCGAATTTTATCTGTAATTTTGACAATAATTAATTTTTTTGGTTTATATAATCCTAAATATTTTTTTATTTCTATAATGCGTGGTGCGGTATACCATGTATATATTTCAATATAATATACCTCATTAATTACCCCCATTTAAGAATACTTACCCCCCTTTCAAACTTGAGATACATATTTGGACATTGTGAAAAGTATTTAATTTTCCTTTTTATATATGAGAGTTTCATTACCTTCTTTAAATTACACCGCACTGAGGCATGTGTAGTCATTGTGTAGCAATGCTTCAGCCACTTCCGGAACTCAGAGCCTGTGTGATATGCCATGGCGGCCCAAGCGACTAGCATTAACAAACGGTCTAGCTTTATATACACGTAGAAACGCACTTCAAAATCATGAACAACATTTATCCTTCCAGAGAATTACTTAAATTAGACTCTGCTTTGGTAGTGATGGCAATGTGTGCATGTTTTGTGAAAACGCAATCAAAACTACAGACCATATGTTCGTCTCTTGTGGTGCTGTACATGCAGTTTACAACTTAAATGTAAACCCATGCACCCCTCTCCTCAGCGACACTCTCCAGCTCCTCCTGGGGGATCCCCAAGGCATTCCCAGACCCCGGGGCCTCCTCCCAGTTTGATGTGCCTCTCTAAAGGGAGGTGACCAGCAGTGCTCGAACTACTTCAACTGATTCCTTTCGATGTGGAAGAGCAGCAGGTCTACCCCGAGCTTCCCCAGGATGTCTGAGCTCCTCACCCTATCTCTAAGGCTGAGCACTGACACCCTCGGAAGGAAACTCTTTTCGGATGCTTGTATCCACGATCTCATTCTTTCAGTCACTACCCAAATCTCATGACAATAGGTGAGGGTTGAAACGTAGATGGAGTGGTAAATCGGAAGCTTTGCCCTTCGTCTCAGCTCCTTCTTCAACACAACAGACCAGTGCAGCGCCCAATACCGCTGTTACTGTTATTTAATTATTCAATTAAATTAAATTATTCATTCATTTTCTGAAGCGCTTAATCCTAATTAGGGTCGCAGGGAGGCTGGCGCCCATCTCAGAGTACACCCTCGACAGCTCGCCAGGCCATCGCAGGGCAGAAACACACTGACGGCTATGCAGCCTCCTCTTTATGAAAGTCAACAATGGTTCTTTTACATTCCTCTCACCACAGACAGTGACAGACATGGCCGGCATTTGATAACCCAGTTAGCTGCACTGGGGGGACAGCAGTGACAACCCGCTGACAGTGGGGCTTGAACCCCCGACCTTGGGATCAGTAATCCAGCACCCTACCACCGGGCCACCACTGCCCCCAATTATTAAATTAAATTAAATTAAATTAAATTAAAATTAATTAAATTATTATTAAAATCTTTTTTTTTTTTTTGTTCATTTGTTACTGTAAAGTTATTTATTATGTTTGCTAGTCTGAATTAATTTCTAATTTCAATGAACCTAGTACTGTAGGGCAATGTTTACACTTTTTTTCTTTCTTTCTTTCTCTTTTTCAGTGCTGTTCCTTTCAATATATTCTTTTTTTAAAGAATTGGATTATATGCTGTCTGTCATTCTAACTATTTTCATTTTTTTTTAATTATAAAAGTATATTTAAAAATGAAAAAGAAATAAACAAACAAAAAAAAAACCCCACATAAAATGGTTGCCTTAAACTACTTCCGGGTGACTCTACCGCGTCTCAGCAGAGCTACTTCCTGTTGACGTGTTCCTGTAGTTGATGCAGTTTGATATGTGAAAGTGACAGTGAAAGAGGTACAAGGAAGGAATTCCTTGTTTTTTCCCCTCTATTTTCAGCATTTTTCACGGTTTAAAAATGGAGACCATTTACCACCAGACTAACAAGTGAGTTCACGCGAACATTCCGGGATTGTTATTATTTTATTTATCCACCGGAGCTAAGCTAATCGTTAGCATGTTTAGTTAGTGATGAAGAATTCTCCGGTTAATTTGATATAAACGCTTTATAGTTTGTTGTTAGGGTTTTTTTTTTTAAACAGTTTACGTTTTAAAACGTCAGTAAACATTTAAAAGGTCAGTAACATTAAGAGATGCTAACATATTGTATGATTTTTATCATTAATAGTCTCCCAAACAATAATAATAATAATAATAATAATAATATGAACTATTAATATAATATTTACCAACGTGAAATATATTCCATTTATTTTATTTTTTTGTTGTTTTAATAATCCATCCATTAATTTTGCTGAACCGCTTAATCCTGTCAGGGCCGTGGGAAGGCTGGAGCCTATCTCAGCCAGCACCGGGCGAAGGCGGGGTACACCCTGAACAGCTCGCCAGTCCGTCACAGGGCACCACTCTCACAACCACTCACACTCGCACCTAGGGACGATATGAAACCTCCAGTTAGCCAAATCGCATGTCTTGGACTGTCAGAGAAAAAGTGCCCGGAGGAAACCGATGCAAACGCAGAGAGAAAATTCAAACATCGCACAGAAATGCCCTCGAAGAGTCCAGGACTCAAACCTAGGACCCTCTTGCTGTGAGGCGGACGTGCAAACCTGGGTACGAGTCCCGGGCTCAGCAAAGTTCTGCCCGTGCTTGTGTTTGTTTCCTCCAGGTACTCCGGTTTCTACCCACTGCAGAGACATGCACGTTAGGGCTAACTGGCTGTTCCAAGTTGCCCCTACGTATGGATGTGAGTGTGAATGGTTGCATGTGTGTTGGCCCTGCGATGGTCTGGTGAGCTGTTCAGGGTGTACCCCGCTTTCGCCCAGTGACGGCTGAAATAGGCTCCAGCCTCTCCGCGACCCTAGAAGGATTAAGTGGCTTGGAGAGTGAGTGAGTGTAGATGTTCTTACGAATTTATACTGAATTAACGAATGGATAACCATTTTATTACTGTGCCTTATTTAAAACAGTAAAAAAAAATGATAAAACATTAATAGTTTAATCTATTAAATGTGTCTGTGGAAATTAGTTTAGGATTTGGGATGTCTGTAATGGTTGCATTAAAAATGATACAAATAATAATAATAAAAATACCAAAACAATAAAAACTAGAAGAAGAAGAAAAATAAGAATAAATACAGCTGCAAGCGGCGATTTCCGGCTTCCAGGCGAAGAGACTAATAAAGGAGAGGGGGAAATGGGAGAATGTAGAAGTATAAATAATGAAGCGCAAAAGGAGTGATGAAGGGCAAGAGGAGTGATGGTGAGGAAGAGGAGACCATGTCACAGGGAACGTTGGAATCTGGAATCTGGGCTGGAATCTGATGGTCATCAGAGGAATGATGATGTCACAGAGAGGGGTTGGTATCTGTGAAAGTGTGATGATGTTAAAATGACAGTAAAAAGCAACATGGAAGACGCCAGAAAGCCGAAGGCGGAGACGTCCGGACCAAAGAGTGGCGATAATGCGCTAGTACAGTCTGCAATCGCTGTTAAAAAAACAATCAGCAAACAACATGAAAGACATTACCTCGGGTTTCTGCACGCGCTTTCCCTGCAGACTGATACGTGAGGGAGTGTACACGTACATTCTGGGATTATCTCGAATGTTTGACAGCCAGATCCAGCTGTTCGTTACCTTATTATTTAATGATGAATTCTTCAGTTAATTTGATAGAAATGTTGAACCATTTGTCGGGAATCGCAGCTGTAATTATTCTTATTCATCTTATTTACACAAATTATGGTTAAATTCAAGGTTAGTAGTAGGTTCGGCTTTACCACCGAGGAGACGTCAGGAATCTGAAACATCTGTTAGCATTCCTATCATTTTTAATGACGTCATCCTTCTAAAATCACAGTCAGCCAAGCTGTTGTAGTTGTTCTTTGATTATTATGTATAAGCTTCACTATGTAGGTGTTTGTATTAAATATGATCCTAAAATAAGTTCGACGTCTGAGATGCATGATGCATGTTTAATAAAACTAGTTACCAGACAGTAGGACTGGTTTCGGCTGGAAAGTGTTTCACTGTTCAGCAGCATTGCGGACATTGTTGTGTGATGTGTCTCAGCCGTGCCCTATAGCTTTTTTTTTTTTTTTTTACGTCTCTCATTACCAGACAAATCCAGGAGATCCAGTCCTATATGGGGCAACTGGAGACAACCGACCGACAGTCAGTGCACCGTAAGTGATTCTCACCTTCCCTTTCCTCTCATCGGTGTAACCTATCACACCTTGCATATGATCAGAACCAAATAGATTTGGGTCTTTACCTCTCGTCCCTCCAGTAGGCTGTATGTGGAACGTGGCATGCTGTTATAAGCTGCTGCTCTGCCACATGTAACACGGTTTCCCAACTGGATCCAAAAAGCTAGACATGTCTGATTAAATCTGTACATTCATAAACATCAACACACACACACACACACACACACACACACACTATTGGAGCTGTGCTGAGAGTGCCCCTGATAATAACTAGACATCCTGAGCATCAGGTTTTCAAGATAAAACAAGACAGCTCGGAAAGCGCAAACCCTCAACTCCCGTACCAACCAAAATCGTACACTGTTAAAGAATATTTTCAAAAATTCCTAACTGTAGAATTTCATCCAGATCACCTCCAAAATCCAATGGAATCTTCCGTGTCCAAAGCTCCGCCTCTGGTAGAAATTTCAAAAAAATACCAACATAACATTTTGCGCAGCCATGCTAACAAACAAACACACAAACCGAGACATTAACACAACCTCCCTAAATTTAAGGACATATATTTTATCCTAAGTAGCCACTTGCGGCTATTATTAAAATAACGACGATGATAATAATAATAATAATAATAATATTAATTATAATAATACTAAAGGAGCATTCATAGAGTGCAAGGTACCTCTGCCGGACACAAATGGATTATTATAACTTGGCATAGTTTTAATGAAATGTCTCCCCCTAGTGGTCATCTGATGAACCTTCCCCCCCATATTAAAGAATGAGGGAGGGTGTTTTTGTTTGTTTTTTGGGGGGGGATTTCAGGAATTTTTTTTTTTTAACATGATCCCATTCACGGATCGCCTCCAAAATGTAGTGCTTCGTAAGTTGTACCTTACTCTACTCTAGCAAAATATTTAATCCAAATCCGTTTAATATTTTTGAGGTATGTAAGTAATTCATTAAATTATTCTAGTAAATAATTGACACATTCCCGGCTGAAAGAGAGTTTGCTGTTTAGACCAGATTCATGTTTGGAGTCAGCTCGGGAATTCTTTGGAGCTGTCTGAGTGACGTGTTGAGGTGCGGCTGTGCCGAGACCAGTGAGTCAGACTGGTGCCCAGGCAGGAAGGACAGGGAGGAGTCCGTTGGAGAGAAGCAGGGAGGGGTGGGTGAAGAAAAGCTCGGGATAAGGGGTGTCCAAGTTTGGGTTTGATACGCATGTCCGGGTTGGGACAGAAAACCGTCTCAGCCAAGCAGTCGCCTGCGTGTGCCGATGACTTCATACGGTTCAGTGTGAAGAGTCTCTCGGTGGGTGGGGAACTGGACCGATTCGGTATTTGTGTGCATCATCAAGCTACTCTGAACTTCAGATAATGTTTCCCACCAGCGTTCGAGCCTCTCCCAGGAAACGGCACACATCCTGGTCTCAATCAGTCCCGGGTTCGCAGAGAGACTTCTAGCGCCGTCTGCACTCTTTGTATATATTGTAATCAGAGCTTGGATGAGCTGATGGCCTGAACAAGTGTTAGTTTTCCTTTTCGTTTGCGTGGTAGTTTAATTAGAGGCTCACATTCATTACAGGATGACCTGAAAACTTCGGAAAAAAGTCGCAGAATCTTTGCGACAATTTTTGGATGGTTCGGAATATTTGGACAGGTCTGACTCCTAAATAATAAAGCAGTGCAGATGAAGGGGGTTAAGGACATGTTGTATTGTAGTTTGCATATTTTTGCATGCTTGTGGATTGTACACTTTAAAAAAAATGAAAAAAAGACCTTTATAATATACATTTAGTAGTTTCACAAGTATTAAAAACTAAATATTACTCTTATTATTGCTAATGTTGCTAATATTATTATTATCGTTGTTATTGTAATCACTGCCTTGTTTGTCTGGCTGTCCGTCTGTTTGTCTGAACAAAATCCTGACCACAGCCTTGCAAGGATTTTCACCAAACTTGGTGGGGACACTACCCTACCTGAGACCCAGAGATGATTTGATTTTGGTATGTCAAGGTCAAAGGTGAAGGTCACAAACTTTTTGCAGATGAAAGCTTAACCATAGTGTTACTATGAAACACTTATAGTAAACCCTACATGGACTTTCAACCGGTGCACTCACATTTGACCTTGGGTGACATTGAAAAGGTCAAACCTCAGCCATGTTGTAAATCCTTCAATTTGGCCCACGGGCCTTGAGTTTGACACCTGTGCTCTAGTGGTACCTGGTTTTTCCAATGTGCCGCATCTTATTGCTCACACGAATTTGTTGTGAAACAGTTTCTCAGTGCATGTTGTGGTTTGTTGTGTTTCTTTTTTTTTTCTCCACAGTGGTTGAAAATGAACTGCAGGTGAGAATTGAGCAGGTCTTCTCTCATTTGGAACGACTCGAGATCTTGGCCGGGAAAGAACCCCCGAACCGCCGTCACAATGCCAAACTGTGAGTTCCGTGCGCTAGGACACAATTCCTCTGGTTAAGAATGTGTATGAGGATGAGGATGAGTCGGCAGCCATGTTGTTCCTGTAATATCCTAATGTTCGACACGGTGTTCCTGATTATCCCGATCATAGCGACAGCGAGTAGTAACGTAATTCTTCCGAACATGTGCTGCGTGTGGACTTTTATAGCCTCGGACTCTGGATGGTTGAATACCGCCCCCCCCTTCGTGTAGCGTCTGATTATAGAAACACGTCCCTTCCAGATGATGGGCTGTAACGATGAAATGACGAAGAGGGTAGTGTTGGTGCTGGTATGCTGAGTTAGTGGACACGTGGATTTTGTCCCCGATGACATTTAAACATGCAGAAGAGCAATACACCGGAATCACGGTGAAGTAGCTCCATGGATGATCCTCAGATGTGGTGAGGATTACAGCTACTTAATGATTTACCGCTTCCAGCCAATCACAGCCACCGCTGGCAGAGCCTCCCTGTCTGAGGAGCCAAATGTTTTCCTAACTGTTTTGAACCGACAAATAATAATCAGCCACTCTGTTGGATCCACATGGCTCGAGTGTCTCTTTTGAGAAGGTGAGTGGGATATTCAGGATCTCCACAATGACGTATCGGCTTGCGTTTTCACGGACATCGTTGATAGATCTCCGTCAGACAGTATCATACTTCAGAAACACCAACAATGAGGAGAAACAAAGGGATATGACGACTGTGGCCTGGTTGCACTCGATCCCATTGCAGTGAAGTGCCGTGAACAGATGGAACCGTTTACCGAGTCCAAAAATAAATACTTCTGGTAGCTGTTTCGTACTGAATGGAATTAAATAAAGGGAAAAAAATGGTAGAGGGTCATCAGGTAGATGCTAAAGGAAAAGGCTGCGGGACACACACAGTTTATGTAATTTTCATGTGGGCAAATAATTATTGATTACCTTTCATGATTTTTTTTCCCATCTACGTTCGAAATGTGGGAGGTGTATTGGGTCACACGGTACATAGAATTAATTCTGTTTTATTAATCTGTCCACCAAATACCCAGAATACATCAGCACTACAGCTCTGCCCTTAGGCTCCATTTCTTTCAGCTCATATTGAGATACAGGTCGCATTACTCATTCCATTCCTCTCACCGCCATAACAAGATGCTATAACCCTCACACTTTAAGCTTTAGAGTAATATGTATCAGAGCTGTGCATGGAGTGCTGAATGCTCTCACATCCTCTTGGTCTTGGACCTCAGAAGTTAGTTTGTGAATAAGGAGCAGGAGTGGGTGGAGATGTGTCCTCTACACTGATTTAACACTGGTGTTCCTCAGGGCAATGTACTAAGCCCACTGCAGTTTTCCTTATACACCCATGAGTGTGTGGTCGAAACACAATGATGATGTCATCAAAGATATAAAAACCTATAAAGAGGAGGATGGACTCCTGACAGACCAGAGTGGGGTCAGGACTTCCAACCACTCCTTCATGAGCACCGAATTCCTGGACCGATGAAATCAGACGGACAACGCGGACCACTGCTTTAGTCAAAATGTGTCCACAGTCAGTGTTTTTCCTTTTTTAGAGGACTGTGTATGTCTGCACTGAGGACTAACATGCAAATAAGTAGGTCGTGTCACTTTTTTTTTTTTTTTGTGGTGTACATACCAATAGAGTGCTTCGACTTAGCACTGGAAGTGTTTTACATAAGGTCCTGTCATTACCACAGCTGAGCTACGATGCTCCGTAAACAGACTAAAGACTAACTCAGGCTAAAGATCCGAGATGCGTACATACACAGTCGCACACCTGCAAGTCCGTTCCTGTCCGTTCTCTCAGGATGCACTCATCGGAGGACACGCCCTCAGACCTGGTGCTTATGTTTACCAGCAGTTGTTGTTCAATGTTCAAATAGGACCAACTTTACCACCAGTTTATTGCAGTTTATTTTCTCAGGTTATCAGAAGTCCTGTGGTTTTAAACGGCGCTCTAACCAAGCTAAAATTTGTGACACATGGTTGACGATCCGTGCTGTCGGGACGGAATGAGTCATTGTGTTTTTGCCCCTCGTCTCGCCGCAGGCGTGTGGAGCAGCTGAAGTATGACGTACAGCATTTGCAGTCGGCCCTCAGGAACTTCCAGCAGAGACGATACACACGCGAGGCTCAGGAGAAGGAAAGGGAGGAGCTACTGAGTCGCACTTTCACCACCAATGTCAGTACACACACACACACACACGAAACTTATTGTTGTTGTTTTTTTCGCCATTTAATCAATTCTTTCTTCACGTGTGTAGGATGCAGATACTTCCATCCCCATAGACGAGACAATTCAGTTTAAATCGAGCCTGTACAGCGCACACAGAGGCATGGACGACCTCCTTGGCTCCGGCTCAAGCATCCTAAACGGCCTCCGCGACCAGAGGGGCACGCTCAAGGTGTGTTTGAATAAACATGAAGCAACATTATAACACAACAAAGCTTTCTCACCTTGCAACACACTCCTCAAGGAGGAAACAGGGAGGAAACTTTTTCGTGTGTGTATCCAGTCATACCATGTGCTTAGTAGAGAGATCAGGCACTTGTGATTTTAATCTGGAGATGATGCGCTTGACTAATGTTCTCCCCTCCCTTCCTTCTTGGATGACAGGGAACCCATAAGAAGATGCTGGACGTGGCTAATATGTTGGGGTTGTCGAACACGGTGATGCGTCTGATCGAGAAGCGAGCCAATCAGGATAAGTTCATCATGGTCGGCGGCATGTTGGTCACCTGCATCATCATGTTCCTGGTGGTCAAATACCTCAGCTGAACTCCATGTTTAGGGACGAATCCCAAGAAGGGTCTCGCCTTTATCTTTCTGTAATTAAGTGATTTTTAGTCTCGGTGACTCTGGGTGGATCATTTTCTCACACTTTTCAGATTCTGTAGCACTGGTGCTGGAAACATCAGATCAGTCTTGTTAGTTCATAACTCAGTGAGTATATTAAGCAGTAGAGGATCTGGCTTAGGCATGTATGCGCATAATTTAAGTCTGGAACATTTAAGTTAATAAATACATGGCGTCTCTTGGAAATGTTTGGCCTTCCATCATGAAAATTATGTGATTCCCTATACCTCAGAACCCATGAAAATGAGGTATTGCACTTCCTTCTGTGGTGAGTGTTCATTTATTGATATTTTAATATATGCTACCGGCAGCCATCTTGGATTGCTAATTTTCAGCACAAATCCCAAGATGTTTCTTAGGTTTAAATTAGAATCTGATTATTTGAGTTATTCTCTCCTTAATTATGTGCATACATATTTAACCCAGGTCTGCTACTAAATCCAAAATATCTCCATCCCTTTATTATTATACTTACTGAGGACTTTAAAGAGGTGCAGTTGCTCAGCGTGGCAGTAAACCCGTATTGGTTGGTAGTAACAGGCCCACAGTGTGGCAAGAAAATATTCCTCACATCATCATATCACCCCCACCAGCCTGAATCACTGGCACTGGGTCCGTGGATTCATGTTGTTGGTGCCAGAAGCAAAATTCACCACATCATTCCTGTCTGTGACTGTGATATTTTTCGAAAACTTAATGGATGGATTTCCAAAAATATTTCCACCAAATATGGGCCTTAGGTTAACGAAGAAATAAATACATTTTGGGGTGTGATACAGCTCCAGGATGGTCTTGAAGGATTTTTTTAACATTGCATGACAGGTCAAGTAGGAGGAAATCACCCACAATGTGCTGGGAGGAAAAAAAAAAATTACAGAAATGAAGAAGCCACAAGGGGGCACTGTATTTGTCCATCGTCTGCCAATAAAGCTTGCTTGGATTGAAAAGTTTAAATATTGCACTACATTGGTGGAGGTCTGTACTCTCTGAGTGCATTCCTAATTTCTTTAAAGATCACAAAGGATGGAACAATACTGTGTCAAATAATAATAAAAAATACTCAATCCAGCCCATTTGGCACCAACAATTCTTAATCTGCTGCATGATTGCCTGATATAGATTATTGCATGACTGTGTAGGTGTACAGGTGTTCCTAAAAGTGTTCAGTGAGTGTACATATACAACAGCACAATCTGTCCACATACTCACACCTGCCTGTTGTCCCTTGTGTCTTGAACAACATCCCTCGATTCGCTGCAGACATTCAATATTCTGCTGTAATATACAGACCGAAAATATTCAGTGTAGACGTTTCAACTAATTGGAAATTCCTAGCTACTGGGGAAATAGGAAATGAAGGATCTTATTGGACAGCTGCAAACTCGTCTCGATTGCTCAGCTGGCACACATTTCCGACTGTAAGGCATCGTATCTCCATCGCCCCGTGTATACAGTACACGGGAGTTTCGAAAATCATGGATATTTATCACAGCTGCGGTTCCGAGAGTAGAAATGGGTAAGAGGGTTCAGACCTGGAAGCACCTGCATGAACAGAACATATCTGGAATTACAAAGATGATCTAAATGTATATATAATGTATGTATATTTTATGTATATTTTAAAGATCATGCTTATCTAATAACCCAACCGTCACCAAACACACGCCCTTTACTGGAGGATTCATTAAAACTGTATGTTGAGTAAAGATTTTTGAATTAAATAAATACATTTTGAATTAAAAAATGTACACACTTGCAAAAAATTTTTTTTTTATTATAAGCATTTAGCAAAATATAATTTAAAACTGAAGTTTTATAATTTAATATCAGAGATATTAGTCTCATATGTTCAGAATTTGAATATTTCTATATACATCCTGCAATCCTGTAACAGGCTCCAGTTACACAATGAAAAGCTCAATTAGTGCCACCTGGTGGCTCAATCCAGTACTGCTAGTTCATTGAATTAAAAAAAAATTGTTATAAATACGCCATAATTCCAAAAAGCACTAAAAATACAAACAGCAAGCTGGCCAACGAACCACTGAAACATCCGTTCACGCTCAGTGTGATTACTCTTCCACAGATGTATACTATCTCTATAGAGTAGTGCAATAGAAGTGTAAAGATTTTCAGTAGGGGCCTCCACTGTTCGATTCTCGCTCTTTGTGAGCCATCCTGTTTTTACAGAAATGTGGCAGGAAGTGTATTGGTTTTTAAATCCAACCGAAGCAGGAAGTGGTGCATTATAATATGTTCTTTTGGCTTCCAGTGTACAAATGTAGACTTTTGGCATCAATATTAAGCATATTGGCATAAACATTTTAAGACAAAAAAAAGAAGCATGTTGTTTAAGGTAGCTTTAATACTAAGCTAATTTAATAATTTATAAACAGCAATCTCGAAAAAGCAGTATACACAAAAAGTACTGGCTCCAACATGGCACTCAAAGCACCCGAGGCATTACAGGTGAAACTCGCAAAAATTACACTATCGTGCATTTTGATGATTACGGCTTACAGCTTATTAAAACCCCAAATCCAAAATCTCAGAAAATTAGATTACATGAAATCAATAAAAAAGGATTTTAAATACAGAAATGTCGGCCCTCTGTAAAGTATAATCATGTATATGTACTCAGTAGTTGGTTTGGGCCCCTTTTGCATGAATTACTGCCTCACTGCGGCGTGGCGTGGATGCTATCAGTCTGTGGCACTGCTGAGGTGTTATGGAAGACCAGGATGCTTCAATAGATCCT
>JBCNYH010000003.1:6195768-6231483 GCA_039654325.1 Tandanus tandanus
AATGAAGTCAGCATCTCCATAAAGCTTGTCTGCTGAAGGAAGCATGAAGTGCTCTAAAACGTCCTGGTAGACGGCTGCGTAGACTCTGGACTTAATAAAGCACAGTGGACCAACACCGGCAGATGACGTGGCTCCCCAAATCAACACAGACTGTGGAAACTTCACACCGGACTTCAAGCATCTTTGGATTGTGTTCCTCTCCGCTCTTCCTCTGGGACCTTGGTTTCCAAATGAGATGCAAAATTTGCTCTCATCAGAAAAGAGCACTTTGAGTGAGCGGATTGCTGAGAGGAATACGAAATTTGAAGCACATGTCCAGGATCCATGTGTGTGTGGTGGCTCTTGATGCACCATCTCCAGCCTCAGTTCCCACCTTGTGAAGCTCCCCCACACTTTTGAATGGTCTTTTCCTGACAGTCCTCTCCAGGCTGCGCTCATCCCTGCCACTTGTGCACCTTTTTCTTCCACACTTTTCCTTCCACTTAACTTTCTATTAACATGCTTTAATAAAGCACTTTGAGAGCATCCAACTTCTTTTGCAATTACCTTTTGAGGCTTTCCCTCCTTGTGGAGGGGGTCAATAATGGTTTTCTGCACAACTGTCAGGTCAGCACTCGTCCCCATGAGTGTGAATTCTACTGAACCAGACTGAGGGACCGTTTAAAGGCGCAGGAACCCTTTGCAGGTGTTTTGGATTAATTAGCTGATTGGAGTGGGACACTTTGAACCTTTTCGCAATATTCTAATTTCTGTTTCTTCTATTCTGATTTTTGATTTATGGGTTTCATAAGCTGTAAACCATAATCAAAATTATAACAAATAAAGGCTTGAAATATTTCACTTTGCATGTAATGAGTCTATATAATATATAAGTTTCACCTTTTAAGTTGAATTACTGAAATAAAAAAAACTTCTGCACGATATTCTAGTTTTTCGAGTTTCACCTGTATTTCGAAAAAAAAATCGCCAGGGTATCCTCCCCGAGTGATGTGTGCTTCTGTGGGTGGTGGTTAAAGGCTCGAGGGAAGTCATTTAGGTTCTCACCTCACTTAAAACAAAGAACCCAGACTGCAGCCATTTAGGTCTCAAAATGCTTTATTTTCTGACACATCAATAAAGAATAAAAAAGTAAATATCGTTGCTTCCATTACGCAACATCCCGTCCTCCCAAACCAGTTCCTCTACAACAGACTCACCCAGGGGCCACTCAAATTACAGCAAGTTCAAACGCTTTTGTACCAGCCTTGATCAAATTATGTTTTCCTACCCTCGTCATTAAGGTTCCCCCCCTCATATTTTGTTTGTACTAATTTAACAGTTACAAAGGCATTTTATTTTACAATACTTTATGATAACTATTTACAAAGAATTAATTACACAAGGGAGAGCTCAAAAAACCTGGAAAATAATTTAAAACCAAATAAAAATAAAATTATTGCAGAATACTACAATCATACAGTTTATACGTGATGCAAAAGCAGCATCTTGATGTCCATTTTCAGTGCAACTTCCGTCCATCAGAGCATCAAGGGCAACCCAGGACAGTGTAACAGAACAAACATCGAGGTTTTGTTAAGCGCCTCAGTTATTTTCAGCTTTCTTCATTCTCATAATTGATTTACCACACAGTTGCATTAGGTATGAAATATGGCTTTCGATCCCTCGCACATAATTCCTGTTCTTGTTCTTTACTTCGAGGAGAAAATATGTTTATAATAATTCTTGATTATATGCCTGCACCATTACTGCCCACACCAAGTCTCTGGCTGCAGAGAGAAAATAAGACAATGACATTTGACAGTTTAGGAGACTATAAAAAATAATAATAATTAAAAAAAAAATACTCTAAGGGTGGGTTTAGTCGTTAATTTAAAAAAAAAAGGAGCTAATTTTGTAACAACTTCTCAAACCCATGAGAGTGCTGGGACACTCATTTCCAACAGTATTTATCACATAGCTTTTCTGTCACCACATTCTTCATTATAAAGAAGCCAATATTTCCTGTAATTCATTTTAACTGATCTATTCAATTGATGTTATGTTTAACGGGCAACCATTGAAGCAAAGAGGGCTGATGCCCAGAAGCAAGCTATACTTCCTCTCATACTCTTTTACAGAACAAATTTAAACTCTTTGTAGAGCAAGAAAATGCTTCAACTCAGGAGCCATGGTTTGGAGGGTGCTGAAGGTCTTGCCCTGAGAAAATGGGGTGAAGAAGAGGGTGGAGCTGAAGAGCGGCAGCTGCAGCTGCAGTGGCTGGCCGTGGTGCAAAAAGAGTAGGGTAAAGAGCTGCATGGGGGACATGATGCAAAGCTAACGGGGCATGGTGGAACGCAGATGCTGGGATTATGTGGATTGGCTGCCCAGGAAGAAAGGCAGAATGGTGGGCTGGGATCAGGCCAGTGGGCCCTAATGAGTGCCCTAAAGTGTGGCCTAAAGTATGGCCCAATGTATGGCCCAAAGACAAAGAAATTGGGGTGAGGTGGTGTTGGGGTATATGGTGTACTTGGGCGAGCTGAGCATGAGCAGGATGGGCATGGTGTTGAGTGTGAGGGTGGAGGCCCATTGCCGCGGCAGCCGCATGATGTTGCAGAATGGCATGCTGCACGGTTGTAATGGATGTGGCTGAAGTTGCAGACACAGCAGGCTGCTGTATGTGGATCGGCTGTAGAGCAGTAGGTGGTGGAGGCGGCGCCGGGGCAAGGCTGGCGGCAGCTGCCAAGTTAGCTGCTGCTGCGGCAGCCGCGGCCGAGGGGAAAGTTTTTACTTGTTTTGCTAGAAGTTGCTGCTGGATGTGTTGCTGTGCTGCTTGCTGCAGCTTACTGTATTTCTCCATCTCCTCTGGGGTAAATGTGATTGGCTGGCTCTCGAGGGGGGCCAAGCCATCCTCTTCAGCCTCCATGCCCATTTCCTCCTCCTCCATATTAGACACTGGGTAGCCTTGATAGGTGTGCATGGCTGTTTGCTGGCCCATGTCGGATCCTAGAATACATCCATCCAACATTGGGTTGTTGGGCTCTTGTCCAGGCTCAGCTTGGTATGCAGGCATTGCCTTGGTTGCATCCTGCTCATACACTGGCCGTGATTCATGGATAACCTGGGGTTCTAAAGCTTGGGTTCTGGCCTCCTCGGAGACCACAGTATTTGAGATAGGCTCCTCCACTTTTTGCTGCTGCTGTTGGACTGGTGGAGGTGGTGGTGGGGGTGGAGGAGGAAACTCACGAATGGGCTCCACAAGAATCACCTCATTACTTGAATCAGAACCCTTGCCAAACCTTGACTTTTCTCCATCATCGGATCGCATTACAGAAAGTAATGGAGGTTTCTTCCCTGCTTGAAGCTTACCAAAAAGGGGCAACAAGTTCTTGTTTCCAAGTACAGGAGGAAGCTTGGGCCCAAAGTAGCCCTGTGGAGGGTCCTTAATTTTGCTGCCTAGTTTGCTTCCTGTTCCAGAATCTTCACCGCCTTTGCGAGACTGGACTTTTTCAAGAAGCTGCCTTGCTGTGAGCGTGTTTCGATGCTCTGAAGCACCTCCTCCCCCACTTCCTTTAGATGCTTGTGTTGAGTTGCTGGACCGTGGCTGAGCACGGGACGAGGACGACCTCGGTGACTGTGATCGGTAGATACGAGAGCGATTAAAATCCCGTCGACATAAAGAGCTGTCAGCCCGTCGGTTGTGACTATGCCGGTGTGGTGAGCCTTTGGTGGAGCTGGACGAGCGACTGGCCGAGCTGCGACTCCGGCTGTAGCTGCTGTGTCGGTACGAGCGAGCACTACTGCTCCTGCTGCTATGACTGTAACTGCGGCTGCTGCTGCGATGACGCCTCTGTCCGTGGTGCTTTCTTCGGCTGTGAGAGCGTGAACGCGATCGAGAGTATTCTTCTGAAGATGAGGTAGAGTAACGTCGTCTGTGTGACCGTCCACCACCTCTCCTCTCATATTCAGAGTCTGAAGACCGCCTTTTTGTCCTGCGGCGACGTTGTCCGTCACTGTAGTCACTATAGCTGTCCGAGTAACTGTGGCTGCGCCGACTGTAAGCACTGCTTCCTGCTGAGGAACGCTCAGAGCTACTTGAATATGACCGACTCCGGGAGGCCTGACCTCTATTTCGCCGATGACTACGATCTCCCCTGTGAGAGGAACGACTACGTGAGCGACCTGACTGTCTAGAGTCCTCACTGTGGTGACGCCGTTCACGTGGAGGGGTTGTGTGCCGGTGAGGACGGCGTGAGCACTGAGATGCTGAGCCTCCATCTTCGTCACTTTCGCTTGTTGGTGGTCGACCACCCGCAGGACTTTTCTGAGCAGAAGCAGAGCAGGATGCCAGTGATGGGCTTGGGTCAGGTTTCGGACGTTTGGTTCCACTGTGCTCTTCTGAAGAGTTGGGCTTTCCTGTGCTGCCCTCTTGAGGGACTGTCTTTTGCGACACTTCTTTATGCAGCCGTTTCCTCTTTCCTCCATCAGAAGTCAAAGACCCTCCGACAGGCTGTGCAGAGGAACTGGTTCCACCTTTGTCCTCTGTGTCTTTCTGTACTTTACTTTCTCCTGCTTTCTCATCTTCCTCAGCACGTACTTTATTTTTATTTTTCTTTCTTTTGTGTTTCTTTTTCTTTTTGGTCTTCTCTCCTGGTGTCTCTGTCTCCATCTCACCCTCCACTTTCTCTTTATCTTTTCTTTTCGCTCTCTTGCTCGATTTCTTGTGTTTCTTCTTCTTTTTCTTTTTCTTGGACCCTCCACCTCCATCCTCAGAGGTTTCTAGCTTCTTGTCTTTCTCATCCTCTGCAGGTTTTTCTTTTAAGGAAGATTCGTCTTTTTTGTCAGTGTTCACCCCTGCTGCTGGTGCTGCTGTGCTAGTTCCTTTACTTGTAGCTGCAGTGCCAATGGTATCCTCTGGCTTGGATCCCTCTCCACCTTCAGCAGGTTTGTCAGTTTTTTGCACCTTTCCCACTCTGTTGCCCTTATTTCGGGACAGCTTAAAATCAAAATAAAGTGGGTTGCAACTGTAGGATAGTGAAGGCTGGGCCTTAGTGAACTCCAGGAGTTCAGAAGGCCATTGTAAGGTAGTGCTCTCATCCTTGCTCAAAACAGGAAAAAAGGGTCCGGTTGGTATGCGAGGCCCAGTGTCTTGAGGTTCAGATGGCCCCTGCTTAGCTTCAGCTGTTTGTGAAACAGCACTTGAGCTGGAGGAAGCTGCATTGCTCTCTACACCTGCTGTGTTGTTTGATACTTCTTCGTTTTTTACTTCGAGCGAGGATGTAGAACTTGTACTCGGCTCTTTTACAGTGTCCTTTTCTGATTTGCAATCATTGTCTTTCGACTCTTCCGGCCCCGCATCTCCTTCCTCTTGTACTGCATTCTGCTCTTCCTCCCCATCCTCGTCCTCCTCCCGACTTTCGCACTGGTCAGAGGCCTTCATGAAGAGCAGAAACTGAAAATGAGGCTTGACCCTACAATGCGCTGGAGGCATGTAGTGGTAATACTGTGGCTCCTGCCCAGAGTAACCCTCCTCCTTCTTCATCATCATTTTCAACTTGTTAAGGGTGGAGGCCAGGGTTCCTCCATCATCAGACTGTGGCTGCTCATCCATACCACCTGATACACTCTGTGGGCTGTCAGTACTGGAGGCTCCACCTCCTTCCTCCACTACCATCTTCTCCACTGCTTCTTCCTGGCCCTCTTCTCCTTCCACCACTTCCTCTCCATGGTCTGCAAACACAGCAGCAGCTGTCTCTAGTTTAACAGGTGCTTTCTTAGCAAAGGAGAAGGACACACTGACTTTGGGAGTGTTGGATCCCCCACTTGGTACGGGTGAGGAAGTGTTCTTGCGAAGAGAGAAACTTATAGTTGGTCCCGGTTTTGGGGAGCTTTGGCCAAGACCGCCAGAATTTCCCTTATCCTCTCCTGAAGTTTCATCCATCACACCATCTGGGGTCATAGGAACACCATCGATGCTTGCGAAGCCACCTTCTTCTCCATCGACTGCCACTGTGGTTTGCTTGAACATTGGTCCGCTGCCAAGAACACTGCAGAAAAGGAGGCGGGGGACACGCAATTTCAAAATGGGTTGAATCAATAATTACTGATTATTGCTTACTATAAGTGCTTTGAACTAAACTACATTCCACCATGTTGTATCATCTTAGAGCCACAAGAGGACAGCAGTGACTGTTTCACTCACCAGTCCTGCTGTTTCCTCTGTTCTGCCAGCTCATGTATACGCCGCAGCATCTTCTCCTGCTTTTTTCCATCCTTGCGAGAACGGGAAGACACATTCCGGGCAAATTCCCTCTGCTTCAGCTCTTTCAGCCTCTGTGGGGGGAAAAACGAGGGGGAAAAAAGGTCTGATGAATCTACTAAATTGTAATAAAGCAGGAAAGAGAAAGTGTTTAAAGTTGGGGTTGGTAACTTTAACAGTATACACGAACTCTGAGACTGGTTAAAAATGGTCTGTACGCTTGAGAGCAATCAATAATTTATAAGAACTGAAAAAGAAATCCATCATCTGTGGTGGCTGTAATCCTGTAAAAATGTCAAACAATCACTGCCTCATGGTCCGCTGGGAAATATCCAATCAATTTGATCTTCCCGTTTCTCCATGCCAGTGTGTGACCATACCGTGCACAAACCAGCAGTGAGAGAAGAACTCATGCATGCTGAGGCACCTCCGGGGGCAGGGGAGGGTTTAGCCGGAGCGCAGAAGAGATGTTTTTTAATTTTTGCCAGATTTCCAGATTACCAACCCCAGCTCTAAGTATTTAAGTGGAAGGATTTCTCTTACCTGTTTATGCGCATGGTCGTAAGAGTTGATGTGATTGTCAAACTCCTGGTGTTTTTGATACTGCTTATCACATAACTCACAATAAAAGTTCGCCCTCAAGTCTTCCAAAGCCTTGGCGATGGCTTTCTCTTTCTCAGCGTAATCCTGAAAACACACATCGTGCACACGAGTGAGATTTATGAAATTTATAGCACCGCCCCCTCCCAAGAGGAAGTAATGCTAAAGTTGTCTCTCCACTTGATGCCACCTTGTATTTTTGCCGCAACTCCTCCGTGTCCTCTTTCTCCACTTCCAATACTCTCCGCTTCTCTGTTGCGTCCTCGGCATAGTCCAGCTGTCACCATTACACAAAAAGGTCACTTGTGGAAAGTGTAGGAGAGAAAACAGTTCACAAAGTCACACCGACGCACAAACTCTCTCACCTCCATTTCCATGCGTCCCATCCCCATGACATCATATTTGACGACGATGGGTACAGGGTCGGTGCGTCCTGTGAGGTGAAGGAGAAATACATAGAGAGAGAGAGAGAGAGAGAGAGACAGAGAGAGCATATGTTAGACTCTGAGCAGGGCGTGAAACAAAGCGAGAGTGGGACAGCCTGCTTAGAGCACAGGGTGCTGGGTTAGAAAGACTGCCTTCAAGTGCAAGAGATCAGAAAGCTACAGTGAACCAAATGCTAGCCATTCTCACAGCTTTATGTGCGGCATTCTATGGCAAACGGTGCCGCGATCTGACTTACTCACTGGGCCTGATATGGGATTCACATGTAATGCAGCAGGACTTCATTTTTTCCAAATAGCCAAAGCAAAAAAAAAAAAAAAAAAGTTAAAAAATAACGCTGTTAACGCTATGTGAGGGAAGCGGGGAGACGCAAGGGTGGAAGAAAGCTGATACTGACTGCATTAAATTTGTCGCAGTGTCCCTACAGTGTCCTCGGCTTTGAGGGTGATCCATCTCTGAGACACTACGTTTCAGTGCAGCCTGCAATAATATATAATGATGCGTCATTTTCTTTGCAGACCTGAAGACTGTATGAATGGCACTGTGGAAAGCCTGTGACGAGGATTAACGTATTGTTCCACCATTGGAGGGACGGCATTAAACACTGAGTCGCGAGCAAACGCTCATCAATCCCACAGTATTTACTGTAAACCCCCATATATACAAACATTCCAATTTCTTCAATAACAGGCTTGATGACACTAACCACCCAGGAGCTTGTTTTTCCCCCTTTCTAATTAGTATCATTAAAATTATTTATAAACGTATTAGAATTGACAATTTATTAATCTATTTTATCTTTCTCTTCCCAGTCAAAACATTTCACCTTCCCATATTAGTATACGGTTATATACTTATAATAAGTCCGATATACACTGAGAGTTTTTTTCACAGTACTGAACTTGAAAAATGTTTGCATTAACCTTGAAAGAAGGTGAGGGTGATTGGTTTTTAAAGAGGATAAATGGAGTTGAGATGAAATTACTACCTGAAAAATTTACAAACGTGAGACGTAGGGGAAAAGGGCCGGCCTTCAACGTACGCAAGCCTTCCAGTTTAGAATGTTGAACGGACCACCTGCCATGTTTAAGCGGGAAGTCTATGACTGGTGCTTTTTTTAAAAAGGAAAACTTTGATGTTTTTAGACGTGGACCCCATTTTCGCATATTTGTGCATCCATATTTTTACTAGGGACAAAAACGATTAAAAAAAAAAAAAAAAGGGTCTAGCAATGATTAAAAAAACAGTATGCAAAATAGCTATACTCCGTAACCTTGGACTGTAACCTTTTGATCCTTTTTTGTCGCTAGTAAAAGTTTGGATTCCACCAAAAAAGGGAAAGATAGGGTCCAGGTTAAAAAATAAATAAATAAATAAATAAAAAGGTTAACTCGTGAATTTAGCCTGACCTTAAAATGTAAAGGATTCATCTGGAATGACATCCTAAACAACCTTAGCACTGGGCAATTTCTCATCAGCTTAATAAAGGGATTCATGAATGGCTTTAGAGACGCCGAAAGAGTTTAGTCTTAATCGGCATTTCCGTTCTGTTAACGCCCAGTTTATTTAATCAAGTGTGTTGGTACACAAGCTGTGAAAAGAGCTAGACCAAATAATAATTAACTTCAGGAAAAAAAAAAGAATAAAACCAGGATGAATCAAAAAAAGACAATCAAAACTACTCAGAAACTGACACATAATTGCTTAATCCACTCATAACCAGCCAAACAAAGCAGGACAGAGAGAGAGAGAGAGAAAGAGAAAGAGAGGGAGAAAGATGAAAGAATGATACAAGCACTGAGCTATAGCAGCAGAGTGATGTCACAGGCCAGACGCTGCCATGGTGACAGTGCAGGTTTTTGGGAGGTGCACTTACCTGAGAGTGGGAATGTGTTAGGGGATTGGGGTGGGGGGGATAGACAGATTGACAGACAGATAGACATACAAACAGGGAGGGGGTGGTTTCAAATAAGACAGAAAGCCAAAAAGAACAGAAGTCATACTAAACTGCCGCTGCGAAGGCTGGCACCACGTCACATTCAATTAGAGACTCAAATCAGTTATGTGGTTTGGTTTCAGTTTTTTTTTTTTTTTTTTTTTTTAAATAAACTCTTCCTCTTTTTATATCATTAACATTAATTGGTTTTAATTTTATATACTGGGTCAGTCGCACCCTTGGGCTGAAGCAATCTTATTAAAAAACATAAAATACGCTCTCACTAAATTAAGTCCAAGATATTTTGGATTTCACAAAACCTCTAAAAGGGAAGAATTAAGCTAACTTTTTTGTAGTGTTCCAAACTATGATCAATATTCCTGTTATTATTATTAATAATCAGGGATAGGAATCACCAGGGACAACCCGATACGATATCACGATACCCAGGTGTTGATTCAATTTGTATCGCGATTCTTTAAATATCCCAATTCCACACAATTCTTTGTTACTATTTTAAAGCCTTGAACCATATAATGGAAAACTGAGTCAACGCTTTATTTAAAAGGTCCACAACTGACTCAAACGTGAGTAATTTAACGTGGACGGCACGGTGGCGTAGTGGTTAGCACGTCCGCCTGACAGCAAGAAGGTCCTGGGCTCGGCTCAGGCGTTTCTGTGTGGGGTTTGCATGTTTTATGCGTGCTTGCGCGGGTTTCCTCCAGGCACGCCGGTTTCCTCCCACAGTCCAAAGACATGCACATTAGACTGACTGGCTGTTCCAAATTGCCCCTGGGTGTGGATGTGAGTGTTGCCCTTCGATTGCCTGGTGAGCTGTTCAGGGTGTACCCTGCCTTTGCTCAGTGTCGGCTCCAGCCACCTTGCGACCCTTGTATGACCCTCGTAGGACTGTCGTAATTGAGAGCTTACGGTAACTGTACTAAAGTCATTACATTTACATAGACAGGAACCTTCCGATAGGTTTAATGCCAGGATCTAATTAGATAATTAGAAGTTTGACTTCGTCTTCAAGTCAGACAGAGCACGCATGTGTCCGAGCACCCATTACACGCGAAAGGTCAGTGAACGCGTGTGTTCGATCCACCAGTCCCACTTTAGTACAATTTCCGTAAGCGCCGTATGTAAAGTTCCTGTCTATGTAAATGTAATGATGATCGTAATATTACTTTACTTTAGTTCGATTTCCGTAAGCTTTTAAATATCTAGTAATAATAACATCAACAATATAGAGCTGAGCGCGCACTCGAGGACTGCGAACAGACAAACACGCAATTCCCTGTAGAAAGAAAACCAGCCCATCACAGGACCTTCTACGCAGCTCACACGAAAGGTAATAATTCCTCTCTTGACCAGGAGAAGAAGAAACAGGACAAGTTGTCGTTAATTAATTCCCCGCCCTTTCGTACAACTAGACATCGATTTTTAAACAGTAAGGATGCTTAGTGCCGGCTGTGAGAGTCTGGAGCTTCAACCCAATGGTAAAACAGAGACAACTTGAAACAATCAGTGCCTTTTGGGACTCCAACCCTCCAATAATTTAGGGAATTAATTATGGACACACATTCATTTAACTATCAAACAATACAGCGACTAGTAATTTTGCCACAGAAGTAGGATGGCGTCCCAAATCAGGCCGAAGCTAAATGACCTTGTGTTATATTCAGTGTTTCCTGGTGTAACCGTAGTATCATCTAGCAAAAGGGGAAGTTTTATCACAGGAAAAAAAAAAACTGAAAACAAACAAGATGAGAGATGCTCAGGAAGAGTGATGTCAATTTCACTGATACACAGGCAGCAGAATGACAACTAATATAAAGAGGTAGAAACAGTTGAAGCTTATTAAATACTTGTGCTCTGATGACGAAAATATACATTAAAAGATATATGGGAGGGTTAAAATTAAATTAATTAAGCAAAACAAAATATCAAGGGATTAAAAAACAGAACAAAAACAACAACAACAGAAGTAACCAATTTTAATCATGGGGAAAAATAACATTTACCACTAAGTTTACCATCAGCACAACATGGCCAGGATCATAACGCTGCAAAAAAGAAACACCAATTGGTTAAGCAGGAAGATTGAGGAACACAGAGAGGGGGTCAGGGGTCAAGGGGTGAACTGTTAGGGCTTGGGGGTTGAAGGGGTTCAGGAGCAGAGGCTTTGATGCAACCCTCTCACCACTGAGGCTCTGGGTGATTACAGGGAAAGCTTGCATACTATCCACTGGCTTCCTTCTTCACTTTATTATTATACTGAAGCTGATTCCCATTAACTTTAGCCCAGATTTCAGAAAGCCTTTCATAATTTCTTCCATATGTACCATTAACTAACATCAGCTGGGTTTCTGATGATAGGAGTTTAATAATAGAGAAGCATTGATACCATTTTTTCCCAGATGGTGTACATGTTCGTGGCACTGATACCAAATTGACAAATTTATTTGAAGTAAGTCTCAATGAATCAGGGGCATTTTATTTACTACTATTGTTCCCCCCGTTCAAATACGGCCATGAATGGACACGCACATCATCTACTACACTCATTCTTCACAACATTATGTAGTCGATTGTAAATGAAGTGCACTGGCCAGCTACATTTGTTAAAATTAATTTGTGCACTCTTGCAGTCTGTTTCTCTTTAGGAAAACAACTCTGTACACAAAAAAGATTTTCGTAAAGCTACACTGTGACCCCACGATGCATAAACGTGACCGTATACATACATAATCTGTGAGAGGCTGCGGAAACGGGCGGTTTAGCCGACTTTGGAGCTCTATTTCAGCCACGGTGCTCATTATTTATTCATTATAGGAATGGAGTGCACCTGTAATATAGTTCGTTTACAATTTAAAACCTCTTTCTGTAGCAAATTTAAATTAAACTAAATTTTAAACTGACACACAAAAAAAATTTAATGCAATATGCACTTATTAAATCAAAATTAATTTAGATTAAACTTGATTGGAGTAGCTTTACACCCCACAGTTTTCAATGTTTGCTTCACTGTGTCGGAATCCTTCATTACCACCAACTGCTAGCAGCGGATCATCACCATACGGAGTAAAAGCTGATATTTTCACTCACCTCTCACTGGGTGTGGACATGTTTGGTCGGTTGCTGCATGCTGAACTTTAATACAACATCCTTCCAACATACGTCATGTGACCACGATTTCAGACCTGTACCCGACCCCACTATCAGTATCAATGCATCTCTTGACTATTTTTAAAAACTCTCCTCCTACAAAATTCTGCCTCTAAATCAAATCAGCAATTTGAATAAGGACACTGCCGTCCTGCTTCCCTCTTTCCCCGTCCCCATCCATCATGCGGGTCATGGTTTATTAATGCACGGGATTGAGAAAGGCACTGAATTATGTGTTTGGTATTACCGTACAGAAGAGAGATCGATGCAAAACATACTTGAGTTTAAAGCAGCACAACGGGCTTCACCCTGTGATATTATCCAGCCGTTTCACTCGACTGCTTAAAACTCAAGGTTTGCCAGTCTGAGAGGCGATAACCAGCATGCTTTGCAGGAGACGGGAGAAGAGTTGGCAGGGTGTTTATTTATTATACGGGTGTGTTTGAGGGTGTGTCCCCCCCCCCGGGCAAGCCCGACACCTGAAACCCAACCCCCTCACCAGTGAGACACTCACACTCGCACGCACCCACACAAACAAACACAACCCACGTGGAAACACCACACCCACGTTACCAGGTGAACGGTCACGTCACAGAAGTGGACACAAGCAAACCGACAGAACGGCTGAGAGGCGGAGGCAAAGGGTGGGAGGGAAGAATGGGCAGAGATTCAGGCTCATTCTGCAAGCTATTCAGAAATCCATCATGGGAGAGGTAAAGACAGAGATGAGTTCGAAGCCAATCAGAGGACCTATATCTGATGTTCACAGCCAATCAAGAAACACCCTCGTCGCAGCCAGAAGCACTGACGAAATGACAAAAATGACTTATTCTATAGAGGGTGGGGGGAGAAAAAAATAAAATAAAAAATCAACAAGACTGTCACTGGTCCGACAGTGAGCTACGCGGTTACTGATTTTTCAATCTGGGGTGAGTTTGGAATCGCAGCGCTGACATTCTGGGCAGAGAAGGTTTAGTGATTGTAAGCTTACAGGAGGGAACTAAGAGGCCGTTAAGCTACGACGTGAAGGGAAATCATTTTTGATTTTTTTTGCAACACACACACACACACACACACACACACACACACACACAAAAGGGCAGGGGAGGTTCCTACAAACCTTACCTACAAAAAACAACAAAAAAAAAACAAAAAACAAACAAAAAATAAAAACAAGAGCAAAAAAGAAAGAAGAGTAAAAAAAACAGTCAATACAATGGAAACTCAAAGCATCGGGAGACAATTCATTACAGTGACAGGAGAGCAGGAGAGAGAGAGAGAGAGAGAGTGTGTGAGTGTGTGGTGAGGTTAAAGCCAACTCCCATCGGTACGAGTTTCCGTGTAACCGTACACTACACGTTAAACACTAATAATGCCATTTATCATGCACCATAAAGCACAGAACAGGAGATCTCCTTCCCGCCGACGTCTCGGACCAGCGCTGAGACGAGCACGACCAGTAAAGAGCGAATCACACTTCTCATCCTCTTATAGCTACGTTTAGTGTTGTGGAACGTCTACAAAACAAGTTAGCTCCTGTTATCACTTGTGTTATAGCAGATAAACAGGCACTCTGTCGATTTCAATCATGACGTTATAAGGAAAAACAAAACAGAAAGTACAAAAAGGAGGTTCCTTTCATCCAAAAAGTTAAACAAAAAAAATGTAAAAAACAACAAAAGCACTAGGAGAGTGCAAAACTCCACCAAGCCCAGCAGTCCCCCATATGAAACAAAATGTCAAAAACCCTCCTCTCTTACAAAGTTAAAGAATACCTTTTTACACAATTTAATCTGGATCATCTACAAATTCTTAAATGCAGTCAACGCTGTTTAAGCCCCGCCTCTGGTAGAAATTTCATGCACGTTGGCACATAACTAGGTAAAAACTTAGCACACTGCACTTTCCACAGATATTCTACACTATTCCGCACTCACCGAACAAATACTGTTTACAACAGTAATCTTTATTTTATATATATTTTGATTACCTTATAATTAATCCTCTTATTTTATTTAACTGTTCACCTTAGGATAGAATTAATCCGCAGTACACAGCCCCCCCCCCCCTTGCTGGGCCTGCTATAATATGACACTTCCAAAAAATGATCTTAACGAAATCTCACGAAAATCCACGTATGTTTTTTTTTTTGCGTAAACCTGCTGACAGACAAACCATGGGTGAAACAGAACCACTTCAGTGGAGGTAAAAATCATTTTGTAAAGAAAGAACTTAAAGAAAAAGAAAAAATCTTAATTATTATTACAAAAAATAAGTAAACACCTGCAAATAAGTCATAATTGAAAATCCAGCAGCAGTGTGGTAGAGTTTCGATTAAATTGTTGTCTTCCGAATGCAAATGTGTTTTTGTTTTTTTTAACTATGTAAACAGGAGAAATAATACATTGAAAAAACATGATAGAGGATCCCGAGTTCTTCTTCTACAACCTTTATCAGGATTTCTAATAGCCAGCATCAAGAGACGAATGACCGCATTACTGCGTTCAGGGCTAAGTGCAGAGAAGCTAGGCTAGTTTTACGCTACTTTCCTTTACAACTCATTAAAAAAATTAAAAGACCTGAGGGTCCTAATCTATAATATAAAGAAGCAAAAACATTACCAAGAGTCCAAACATTTCCAGCATTACCATGAACCACACATTCCAAAAGCCTTTCTCACTTCAAGCTTTCCTTTCCATAAAGGCGTACGGCTAATCAAGTTCTCTTCATCTCGTATCTACAATATCTCTCCTGCGCCACAGCTCAGGGGCCTGACTAACCTTCCCGAGCCCTTCATCTTCTTCCCTAAGAACGGCAATTAGACCAAACCAAGAGATGTCTAGAAATCACACACGGCTGTGGTTTTAACCCATCGCGTTCATAAAGGGAAAAAAAAAAAGCACTCAGTCATGGCCGAACGTAATGGACTTCACCGCTTGCAACAGCTGAGAAATAACAGCGGAGTAACAGAGGGTGGTTGTGTGCTCTTGAGTAACACAAGCACCCACACATGTCATGCTGAGCACAGATTGAGTCAGTAGCCTTGCAAAGGCAGAAACACAACAACACCCTCCACACCCGCTTGAGAAAACCAGCTCGTTCATCGCCTCTTAGTAAATCTGTGTTGAAACTCAAAGGAGCGCCGAATTTGGCAAACTACTCATTATTGATTTATTCATTATACAAAATCTGCAGTAGAATAAAAATCCTACTGTTCATTAAAATCCTGGAACATCTGTACGACTCCATCAACCTTTAAGTTAAAGACGATTCCACTGTTATGGTTGAACTCTATCATCTATCTATTTTATACCTAAAAACAATCCATCTTATTCAAGTGAATGTGCTAAATGTCTGGCGCGAACCCTACTCCAGACCCCACATCACACGCTTTAAGATGAGCTACTTCCCACTCCCACAATCCCACTGTCTGGTGCACTACACACATCAGCCAATAATTAATACTAGGTTGATTAATTACCACGCACAGATAAAAGACAATCTTTTCAGAACCAGAAGCGTGTGGGTATGTGGAAGCACTGATGAACAAAATAAAACCGAGCAAAAGGCTCATATAAAGCACTAACAGCTCTCAGATCACTGCTATAACTCATTAAAGGAGGTAAGATCATCGTATCCAGACACGTGGACTAGTAGTAATGATAAACATGATACTGGGGTTACCCGCAATATAAAAGGATTTGAAATGAGGAAACAAATTGACCTAGATTATCAGGCTATGCAATCTCAATGTTTCCTAGGTTTAATTTGTTTTGACAGTTCAGGGCGCAATAACATACAGTACAGGGAGTGCACGAGACGTCACTACAGGCTGCTAAGAGTTGTAGGAAAAAAGAAAAAGAAAAAAAAGACGTGGGAATCGTTTTATATTTAAACCTGACTACTGCCTTCTAGAAAGTACGTTTGCTAAATTATTTTCCAACCAAAGGAAATTCTTTGGTAAGGAATAGGAAAATAAAGTGTTTTTTTTAGCAATGACATTTTCATCATTTCATTTCCTTTGCCTCAAAACATGAAAACGACAGTATCGCCAATCACATATCACCAGCGTTAGTCCGTGTCAGTTGGCCCGTTAAAATCCTGATCACAACCGTACAAGGATTTTCACCAAACTTGGTGGCGACACTCACTACCTGAATCTCAGAAAAAATGATCTGACTTTGAAATATCAAGGTCGAAGGTAAAGGTCAGAGCAGCGGCAGAGTTTTGGAGATCGAGCGCTTATACCTTCGAATGAGTGTTGGCGGATATGCCGTTACTATAGAGCACTAATGGGGAAACCATTTATGGACTGACAGATGAGACCCTGACCGGGACCCTGAAAGGTCTTAAATACCCTAGCTAAGCAGCTCACAGTAGTGTGTTAGTACAGTAGCTACCACACGTCAATACATAAGTACGAAGTGTCCAGGCACAAAAAACTGTGAGACGACTAAAATATTACTGCTCTGACTTGCCTGTTTGGCCAAATAATAAATGTACAATTTAAAAATAAAAATAAAGAGGCGTGACTTTAGGATCATTATTGATGAAATCATGATGATTTTTTTATTTTAAAAATAATAATTAATTTTCAAAGATTTATCCCAGCTGTCATATGAAAGACGGTGCCGACTTGTACAACTCCTCAGTTCAGACGTTTTCAATTAGCAAAAAGAACCAAAGGAATAACAAACGTGTCCCGCAGAGCCAACAAAATTTGTGAGAGTTGGACAGTTGTTTAAATCCCCTGAACTCAGTGATCAATTGCTGAATAGACTCTCTGTCTGCCAGCGATGACATCATTATCCAGGCAAGCGAGGACACGAAAGTGAGAAAGCCTTTTTGAGCTGTGGGCTTCTCATATTCAAAACTTCGCACCAATTCGAACAAGGACATACATTTATGTAAATACAGGCAGGAAAGAAATACCATACACACACACACACACACACACACACACACACACACTTGGGTTTTCTGAAATATGATTTGTAGTTTTATCAGCGGTAAGAATGACTTACATGTAGCGTTTACGAGTAAACGAATGAACAGTGGAGAGGAAAATCAGGTTCTGTAAAACGCTTGCTTTCAGAAAACAATCCTTGATCTGAACCAGGTGCCGAGTGCGGCGTGGCGACGTGAACAGAATGTGAAACCTCGACTATATAAAGTCATGTCTGTCTCATCTACACATCCTATTATGTCCTTCAAGGTCTTTTCTTCGGGGTCCTCCATGTACGGTTTTGTAGGCGAGACAGACTCCCGTAGCGTCTACTCAGAGCCGCTGTTTCATAAACATCAGGCTAAATCAAAGCATTCCCAAACTCGGGTCGCGCTCCTTCCTGAACTTCCAGTTAATAAAATACTACCTGCACCCGGTCACATCACACACTCCTATACACTACATATCCTTCAATACACAGGCGTCAAACTCAAATCCGCCCCGCCAACTCATTTTAATGGCCCCCTGGAGGTTTCAGATAATATGATTATCGTACATTCTGTGCATCAACCATTACCATGAAATGTAATTCGTCATCCATCCACTAGACGGCAGCCACCCATTTCAAGTCAACAGCTAGTTATTCACAACTTAGAAAAGATTGCAAGCTAGCTTGTTGCTGTTAAGTGCTGTTAGAAAAGGTGAGTGAATAAAGGAGGGGGGGACAAATACCTAAACATATCATTCTGTCATGCAGATTTATTGGTTGCCCTTTTAGAAAAAGATGTTCAGTGATTATTCGTCCCTCGATGACCTAGAAATTCAGCGAGGTCGCCCTCAGTGAAAATGAGTTTAACACCCCTGCTCTACTGTTACCAGACTTTTTTTATTTTATTTTATTGTGCCTAGCAACAACTGAAATATTATCACTGAGCAATTCTGAGAAACACGCTGGCGCTGTGGCAGCGCTATCGCTCCCTCGCATCTCAAAGCACCCGCTTGTTCTTAGAAACAGGGACAGACTTTGTGTGTGAGTGTGTGTGTACACGCAAAATGCGTTCTCCTGCCCTTCCCATTAGCATATACACATGAGCACTGCAACCAGGAAACTTCTTCGTCCCAACACCGAATGATTTCCATTCAGTTTTCAAAAGAAAATCAGACAGAAAAGCAGGAGGGACGTAAAGATTCATGATGGACGGAGACAAAGAAAAGACTTTAAAGGAAAACTGAGGGTCGGTACACAGTACACCTAAAAATCCCACGTCGTGCGCGTGTCACTTACGTATGATGAGATCTTTTCTTTTATTATGTACCTCGAGCGCGGAGATCTTTCTTGTCTTCTGGGTTCTTTTGAACACCGTAAGTCGGGATGATCGGTTTGATCAGTGCCATGGGTAAAAAAAATAAAAAACAAAACGCATCATGGGGGCATTTATTTTCCTGTATTCACCTCGCTGCGCGGCCGGCTACTTTTACGACTTAAACCAAAAAGCTAAGACCTGCTAAATCTTACCCCAACACCATTTATCGAGCACTTCTATAAGAAAAATAACCGGCTACAGGCCGAACCACTACTTCACATGAATGAGATCAGAAAAGGATATGAGGGAAATGGAAGGAAATATAAAAATGTACATTCAATTACAAAACCACTGATTAAGCGTATTTAGCATGAGTGTGCGCGAGTGCGTTTCCTTACCCTGCATCGTTTTGCCAAGGCCCTGTCCCAGCTTCCAGCCATGCTTCTGAAGTAGCCGATGGCCAATGTTGTCCTAGTGGGAGGGGAAAAAAAAAAAAAAAAGGGAAGAAAAACCAAAAATATTCCAATAATAAGAAGCGCTTTTCACTGCGTCGCGTTCTCTCACGCTCACACACACCTGACACAAGCACACATGGCAGCAATCTGTACTCTCCTTTTCATCTTGATCTTTCTTACAAGTGTGTTATCTTTAAAGTCAGAACTCCTTGCCAGAGGAAACAACAACAACAACAACAACAACAACAAAAAAATTAAGAAAAAAGAAAGAAAGCATATTTCAGAGAGACAGGAGAAGAGGAACAAGGATCGAGAGAACAAGGAAAAGGACAAGTCACAGGGTTCTCTGCCGTTAAGGTACCCCTAAATAGTGCTGGGGGAAGGGGGGGACACACCAAGTGTTTGCTCTACAGCCTAAAACCTAATCTACACTGTAACATGTTGCATTCTTCATTCACCAAAAAAAAATAAAACAGCACTGAAAGTCTATTAATTCACCTTCAGTCTCAGGGTAAGGAAAGGGGAACGGTTACGGTTATATATGTGCAGTTACATCATGGCATGTACGTACATACACATATAAGCCGCTTCGGAGAGAAAGAGAGAGAGAGAGAGAGGCACATTAATACACAAACGACTAGGAGCAAACAAAAGAAAGAGAAACAGAAGCAATAGCATCTTGCATCAACACAAAAACTTCCACAAGCTTTCTGTGAGTTCACCATGACAACAGAACCACCACGAAAAACATACAGTGTGCAGCCAACGAGAGAGAGAGTGAGACAGGAAGATAGAGAGAGAGAGAGATGGAAAGAGAGAGAGAGAGACAGAGACAGAGGCCTCGGGTTACCATTAGGAGGCCCAATGTATGTGCACATGTGTGCGTAGGAGAAAAAAAAAGACAGCGATAGAAAGAGAGAGAGAGAGAGAGAGTGTTGGGATAAGATACTGTTCTAACACTTGATATTGGGAAAAAAAATTTTAATGCAACACTATTCCATTACTTCAAACGACATCAAGCAAAAAAAATAAAAAATAAATAAATCAATAAATAAACTGGTGCTAATCATTCCAAGCACACTGAATGGAGGAGGGGGGAAAAAAAATAAATAAATTGTGACAATCGATAAACAAAACGTAATCAGGAGAAAGGTGGATGAGTGATTACCAAAACCATAATCCAGCATGCAGCTTTTTGTTAAAACCACTTTAACAAAAAGGAGTCGGCGGTGTTAGTACGGAGCGTATACAGGGAGGGAGAGGGAATCGTTGATGGTGGTTAAAGAGGAGATGGGATGACATGAAGAGAGCAGGCACAGGAAGACAACGCACGGGCTTGTCGAAACTGAACACAGGCGAGGAGAAGAGGAAGGGGGTTAGACCGAAGCAGGCCGGGTCGTGAGAGATGAGAGGGTGGGTCTCCGAGCCAAAAAGTGCCGGGATGGGAGGTGGGGGAGGGGAGCAATGAATAAAAGTTAGTGCATGATGATTGGGTGGATGACGTGGTCACCAGCTCAAAGCACGCCTCGGTGAAGTCGGCACCTTTTCACGTTGTTTCGGGTAGACCTGAGGTCAAGTCTGCTCCAAGTTCAAAACGTAACGTGTACGGTTACGCCTTAAAGGGGCGGTGTGACGATTTGTACCCAAATTCGAGTCGCTTGAAAAGAATGTCCAAAATACGAGGCTGTTTTTGTTTAAAAAAAAAAAAATTAAAAAAAAAATTTAAAAAATAATAATAAAAAAAAAAAGGAGTTCAAAGTTTTCGAACCCGACATCGAGCGGATGGAGACGGACTGCAACAACGTCTTGTTGAACAGTTTCTGAACAAACTCCGAGCAAATTTGTTTAGTAAATCAAATTTCCATCCATGTAAACGATTACGCCATCGTCGATAACCCCACCCATGCTTTTTAATCGAACTTCTTTAAGCAACCTTGACACCGCCCCTTTAATGCAACATATCTCATCTGTATGATTTCAGAAATTGGATCTGCTCCGTTAATCTAATCCTACACGCCCTTTAAGGTGTAGGACACCCAGGCACTTCCTCCAAATGTGTCTAGATCTTTGGCTGATCGAATTACGGGCTCAAGAAAAGGAACGTGAGAGGAGCCTGGCAGATTTCCTATTATAGATTTATGCAGAGCGGTCTGCACTGCTGCTTCGACAGGAGGGACAACGGTTCTAATTAGAAATTTAAACGACGTGGAGACTATGATGGAGTTACCACCTCGCCATCGGGAACAGATCTTCCCATATGCGACGTGTGAAAGAAAGATGAGCATCAGAGCACCTTACTTTATTTATGAGCGGTGCACGTGCCTGCAGCGAGCCCTGCGTAAATGGCCTGCAATGCAGTGGTTCTGCAGCACGCACACACACACACAGACGGTGCGGTTTGTAGGACAGGAACTGCATTTGAATGGGGAAAGGGCAGAGATGACCTCATATTACCTACCGATCCACCCTATATTCCGGCCAATCCAGAGAAGTGTAAGGCTGATCTAAATTTCCGAGTAGCCAATCAGAGTGAGGCTCTGCGAGGGAGCCGGAGGCACTGACGAGCAGATGTTTCGTCACGTGACCAGGACAAGCGAGGCGGGTTTTGGGCAGATGAACAGATGAATGCGCCAAAATAAAACAGACAGATGAGAAGCAACAACGCCAAAGAGTCCAACAGCAGTGCAAGTGGAGTGAAAACATGTCCATACGAACCTGGCTTTTAAACCCTGGCCTGTCAAAAGAACAGTCAAACGTCACACAAAACGGAAGAAAACGGCCAGACTCTACATCTCTCTACTATTCACACTGACTCTTAAGTTTTTAGAAGCTAGTGCAAATGGGTTTTTGTCCCCACTATATTACGACAGTGACAGTGTCAGACATACACAAACCCACTGTCGGTCTGTAGTTGTAAAAGATAAAAGAACAAAAAAAAGGGGGGAAAATGTTATTATATTGTCCAAACAGGAACACTCCCACAAAAATAGAGTGTTTGGTGGAGACAGAGGGAGGTGTGCAATGTGCTGCTATTAACCCAGTGATAGGAAGTGGGGAGAATGGGGGGGGGGTCCTAAAACAAACAAGAGGAGGTCTACAATGAATGTGTGTGTGAGAGAGAGAGAAAAAGAGAGAGAGAGAGAGGTGCATGGCAGCGGGTGTGTGTGTGTGTGTGTGTGTGTGTGTGTGTGTGTGTGTGTGTGAATGCACCTGGTTAAAAGTGTTTCCTGGTTTCCGATTCTGCTCAAGCAAGCCTCACACGGGGCGTTTCTGACAGCGCGACCTTAACCTCTGAAATATGACAGCGGTGTGGCAGAACAGCCTGACGCTTGGGCAGGTTTGTAGGCGGTTCGGCGCAATTTAAAATGACGGCGGTGTGGCACAACAGCTGTGAGCGGTAGGTGAAGAGACAGTGCGAATAGGTTGTATTGAACACGGTTTCCGAAAGGTTGCGACAGGTGACAACGCGACGGCTACAAGGCAGGTAAACGGTGGGGCGCGGTTTCAAAAACCGCCGAGAAATTTCAAGAATTTCGATTCAAATCTCACAGTTCGTGGCGGGCCGTGACGGCGAACTTCACTACTGGGACAAGACGATGTCACTGCGGTGCACCGCTCTAAACAGGCGTTAGAACCACCTCCGTGTGAGGCCAGCGTACAGGTCACATTAAAAAATTAAAAACAGGACGAGGAAAACGTGACACACAAAAAGACAAAACGTTGCCAACTGCTTTGTCACGCACAAGCTCATAGTCGACGGTGTTGATTCTTTAAAATACTTTCAACTGACACGTCTCAAGCCAACAGAGCGCGAGGACAGAGAGACACAAAGTGAGAGACACACACAAAGTGAGAGAGAGAGAGAGACACACACAAAGTGAGAGAGAGAGAGAGACACACACAAAGTGAGAGAGAGAGAGACACACACAAAGTGAGAGAGAGAGAGACACACACAAAGTGAGAGAGAGAGAGACACACACAAAGTGAGAGAGACAGAAAGACACAAAGTGAGAGAGACAGAGAGACACACAGTGAGAGAGACACACAAAGTGAGAGAGACAGAGAGAAAGAGAGACACACAAAGTGAGAGAGAGAGAGAGAGAGACAGGGAGACAGGGAGACAGAGACAGGGAGACACAGACAGGGAGACTCAGAGAGAGAGAGACAGAGACACTGGAGACAGACACAGAGACAGAGAGAGAGACAGGGAGACACAGAGACAGGGAGACACAGAGACAGGGAGACACAGGGAGAGGGAGAGAGAGAGAGACACTGGAGACAGACACAGAGACAAAGAGAGAGAGAGAGACAGAGAGAGAGAGACAGAGACAGACACTGGAGACAGAGAGAGTCAGGGAGAGACAGGGAGAGGGAGACTCAGAGAGAGAGAGAGAGAGAGAGAGAGAGAGAGAGAGAGAGAGAGAGAGAGAGAGAGAGAGAGAGAGAGAGAGAGAGATAGAGAGAGACAGACTCAGAGGGAGAGACAGAGAGAGAGACACTGGAGACAGACACAGAGAGAGAGAGAGACAGAGAGAGAGAGAGAGACAGAGAGAGAGAGAGACAGAGAGAGAGAGAGAGACACTGGAGACAGACACAGAGAGAGACAGAGAGACACTGGAGACAGACAGAGAGAGAGAGACACTGGAGACAGACACAGAGAGAGAGAGACAGAGAGAGAGAGAGAGAGACAGATGGCAGCATTAGTATTCACGGCGTCACTGAATTCTCAAACCTGATTGGTCGGAAGGTGTGCATTATTTCTGTACATCATCATGGCTGGAACATAAACACAAGTCTCCTGGAGGCATCCTACCTCCCTTTACCCCAAGCGCGCTGGTAAATCGCAGAGCTCCACGCCTTCTTGAACTGCGGAGATGGCGGACACCGTGTCCCGGTGTAAACCCAGAATTAATAAACTTTTTTTAATGTTCATAATATCAGACTCAAGTGTCTGCACCTAATACCAGAAGAGCCTTTCGGACAGGAACGTTTTACGTTTTTCATAACGGAGCGCAGAGAGAACAGGAACTAACCGACGTTTTGGAAATTACTCAACATAAAATCATGACTATATTGGGCTACAATAGGTGACGTGGTGATAATTAATAAATATCCATGTAACTGTTGGCGAATCGGTGCAGGGTAAGATGAGTAACACACTCCAGGCGGTGCTGTTTCTTTAAAATAACACACCACCCTTTAACGACAAGTGAAATCCCTTCGGTTCCCCTCGAATAACTGCAGTTTAATGTCCTGGACTGTCTCGCCCCGATAGAGAGAGCGGCTCCGGCTGCAGTGCGTCGTTTCCCGAGCAGATGGAAAATGACTTCCGACCTTTTCTCTACAGAACATTCTTGGAATCAGCTTTCAAACTCTGTGTGTGTGTGTGTGTGTGTGTGTGTGGTGTTCGATCTGGACTCCGAGCCCCTTTGTACCTGTACTACGGGTCCCTGTTTACCATTCTTCACCTTTTCGAAAGTATTTCCCCCGAAGACAAGTCCGCTTCAGACAGATTCACACCACCACTGCCTGCTGTACCACATTCACCCGATGATGTCATGGGTGTGAATGACGCACGGTGTTTAAATTAAGATAAAGGCTCTCGGACGGGTGACGGAATAAGCTTCCGTCCTGGCGTGAACCCGGTCGGAGAGATTTACTCTTACCTGATGCCTGGTGACAGCATTTTATTAAAATCAGATCAACGTGTTTACGGAGAGTCGTTTCATCTTTCCAGAACTACACACTCTATACACGACATGCCGATTCGGACATGGTGAGGACGTGCATGTATGTGTTGGTGTGTGTTGCACCTGGGTGGCGTCTCTGCATGAATACAGAATGGTGTGCTGCGCTTCACGTGCCTCGTGTTCCCAAATCCAGTCACAATAATAATAATAATAATTATAATAAAGCTGTGAGTGTGTGTTGTGGAGACAGAAAGAAAGGAGGTGGTGTATATAAGCACAGATACCTGAGAGTAGACCAGTGCGTGTGTGCACGTGTTAGAAACCTAACGTCGTAGCTGCCCAGTGCACATCTCCCAGGTTTATAAGGTTATTGGTGACAAACATAAAAGAGAGAGGGTTATATAACTAAGGATGAGATACGGGTATGACTGCTACCCAGACAACGCATGCAAACGTAACAAAAGAAAATATGTTAGAGAGAGAAAGAAGAAGAAAATAAAAAGCAAGAGATAAAAGAAACAGAGAGAGAGAGAGAAAAAAAGAGAAAGAGTTGAATAAAAATATACCAATTTAAGAACCACAGACCTCTAAACTGCCTACAGATCACACACACAATGTGAAGCATCAGAGGGGCGCAGAGAAGTCAGAGTGGGACACACACACGCTTGAGGACGAGGGGAGGGGTGGGGGCGGGTGGGGGTGAGTGCTGACGCCCCCTGCTGTGGCTCCAGGTTCCAGAGCAGGAGGCTGAAGGGCGAATCTGTGTTGGGTGAAGGAATCTGCACGTTAACTGATACTCAGGACGACTCCTTATTAGGTCTGCTTTCTACCACAGCGACAGTCATCGCTCCGGGCACTGCAGAGTCTCTGCACTGCTCTGTGTGTTTATATATACACATGCGCATGTGTGTGTGTGTGTGTGTGAGAGGACTCTGCTGTCTGCGTCCCTCTATAGACAATAGCGCAGGAGCATGAATCTCTTCAGTCAGGCAGTTGCCAGACCACGTCTCCGTTCCCTGTTGTCTCTCTCTCACATCCACTCCAAAATAAAAACACATCTATAAAAACCTAACCTTTATATTATTAGACATATGAGCCGCCAACGTTTTATTATTAAATCAGCCATCAGTGTGACCTACTGTCTGACCTCTAATACCAGAACAATCATTTCCATCTTTAGTCGGTAAATCGCTGGTTTAATTCTGCAGTGATGAAAATGACACTGATGTCTGAGTTTTAAAAGGCGTGTCCTGCACAAGACATGAATTATTTGAAACTATTATTTGTAGCCTTGACTATTATTACCGATCGAAACAAGTGCGAGATATCATGATGTGTTTTCTCTTAGAATAGGAGCTAAGCAATGTAAACAAACAAATAAAAAAAAAATAAAAAAAGCGAGAGAGTCAGAAATGGCGACGCGCAAAAGGCGGGTATTTCAGAACTGAGACTGAACGGAAAAGAGCGAGACGTAAATACGACAAGGAACGACAGAAAACGAGGATTCGTATCCCGGATCATTGGCAGAGGTTTTTGCTTGACCCCTCGCTCACGTCTCCAGACTGGCGGTTTCATCAGCCGCCCCCTCTGTTGCATGTCACGATGTCGATGTGGCGCAATAATGTTATAGACTAGTGTTGTAGAAATTAACACTAGTGCTTTTGTGTGGTTGTGTGATGTCACTGAATTGTACGTACACAAAATTCGGCATCGTTCGAGGATTGAATGAAAGTCAATGGCGGATTTGGAAACTCGCCCTGCAAATTCTCGAACACTTTTGGACCCGGTTATTGGTGGAAAAATTGAGAATTGAGTAATTAACGTTCTGTTTTGGCAAGAGAATTCTTAGTTGTGTTAAATAGTGATGTTTCTCCAAAAAAAAAAAAAACACGTGGAGTTGACTATGCACAGGGTAAACCTTCCGCAGGACCTGCCTTTAAGAAAAAACAGAGAATCTAAAGGGAATTTGAATACTTCTTTTTTTTATGTTTCTATGAAATGTTGTATATAATGATAATGCATTGGTTTACTCACAAACTGACAGCAAGATTCATTAATTTATTAAAATAACACTTATTCAGTGATACTTTGGTATAAAATCTAAAATAAATAAAATCTAATCTCAAATAAAATATAAAATCTATTTAAGCAAAAATAACGAGTTATATTTTTTGTGTTTAAAACAGTATATAGTATATACTATGTATATGGAATGTATATATATATATATATAGCCAAGTCTTAAACCAAGGTTAAACAAGCCTGCAGCTTAAACGGAGTACATTGTGCTAAATCAATATACACATCTCCATAATAACGCACTGCTTCCTGAAAATTAGTGCTAACTTTAAAGTATATTAAGCATTTGACATTTCTGAAGGGTTTTACTTGACCTACAGGAGCAGAGGGAGTTATACAGAGATATAGGAGGGCAGTCAGGCAACCTTAACTCTGAATGAAAGATACAAAGTGCAGATAAAAAAAATATTTTTTTTTTAAAGAGCTGCCTGCGATATTATCTACATGCCTAGTCAGCAAATAATGCAGTCCCAGTTGCACAAGCACCATGCCAGCACATAATGACAGAGGGTACTGTACACCGAATCACTGTGTTGGAGAGACAGAAAGAAACAGACAGAACGTGTGAGAGAAAGAGAGAGATAGATAGAGAGAGAGAGAGAGAGAGAGAGAGAGCGAAAGACAGAGGAAGAGAGAGTGAGATAAGCGTTACAAGGAGCCCCTAAAGAGACAGGAGTAGGAGAGCAGAGCGTGCAGATACAAACCGGGTCAGAGCTGCTTAGCTAATTGGGGCCAATTCGCTGCAGGAGAGAAATGTCGAACACCCCAAGTTGTGTACAATACTGTAAATATCTGAAATTACTGTCCTACACAGACACTAACACAAAAACAAAACACATACACAGATCACTGGAGTGCAATCACACTCGCACACAGCCATTTCACTCTCTCACACACACTTAGTGGAGTGGAAAACACACTGGATATCTAACGTCACCGAAATAGTGTTTCTGGTGGTCGTCTCATCGTTGCAAAACAGCACCTTGCCTCTTAGTCATATGAAAAAAAAATATATATATTTTTTTTTTGATGTTCCTGTCACCAAAGTGTGTGAGAGAGTTATGGAGATGCTTCAGGACACTGTAAGCGACACTACAGCTGTAAAGTAGGCTCTTAGCAGCAGCTGGAGGAGGCTAATCTCCTTCCTGACACCGCGCAGCCTGCACAGATCAACGGCTAAAGGAGGCACGGCACACTCTCCGCTGTGTATTTTTAATGTTTATACACACTCCTGCGCGAAAGTATGCACTCTGTGTAGCAGACACTCACATTACTCAGGTCTACTCAGATACAAAAATAGGTATGTTGCTGTTCGTGAGCTACTGCGCAGAACGCAGATTCAAGATGGCAGCCGTGGCGGCCATATTGAATACCGTACCAGGACGGAAATAAACAGGCTTAAGTAGTTACCTAGTCTCAACATCGACATCAAAAATATTGACGATCAGTGATCAGAGTTTTTGAGCTTGTGCGCAGAATACAAATTCAACATGGCAGCTTCGGCGGCCACATTGGATATCGGACCATGATGGAAATCAATAGGATTGTGTAGTTACCAGTTCCAACATCCACACCAAAAATGGCGACGACCAGAAACGGCGTTTTTGAGCTAGTGCTCACAATGCGAATTCAAGATGGCGGCTGCGGCAGCCATATTGAATACTACACCATGACAAAAATCAATAGGCTTGTGTAGTCACCCAGTTCCAACAACCACACCGGAAACGGAGATAACCAGTAATGGCGTTTTTGATCGAGTGCACAGAATGCAAATTTAAGATGGCAGCTGCAGCGGCCATATTGGATATCAGACTCCGTGCGTGGAACGTAAGTGTGGACTGATGGATGGACAGACACTATGCGTGATGACAATACCTTTTACACCCAAAAAAAGGGGATAAAAAGTCTCTTGGCTAATACACGAATAAATCTGGTAACTTTTTATAATGACTGTTAAAAAAAAGTTGCACTTCTCTCTAACGTTACACCGTCAGCACGAGTGAAGGATGTGTGTTCCAGTGCACTCGCTCTCTCAACACTACACAAATGCGGGTGGGGGGCCTTCGTTACATAAAGAGACAGTGTGTCACCCACTCCACGCTTTTCAAATCAATAAACATGTCGCAATGACACAGACGGGTCATGAGCATGACCACAAACACAGATAGCATCATCTTTCACACACACACACACACACACACACACACACACACACACACACACACACACACACACACACAAAGCACTCATATCTGTGATCAAAATAAAAACGGTGTGCAGGTTGATCACAGTGATTGGTACAACCCATCAGCTCTCCTCTCCTCCGTCGTGTAACTATGGTAACGGCACTGAGGGAGGGGAGACAGAGCTGGGAGGGACTAGGAGCTAGGGGCTCTGGAGGGACATCAGTCACATGTAATATATAGTAGGGGGGTTACTATACTTGAAAAGGGGGCAGGGCTGAGAGCAGAGGAGGAGTCTTTAAACGCACCAATCATCCACTCATACACACAATCAATCATGGGTCTAAATCCAATGGTTGAAGGGGAAAGGTGTGACCTTACCGATTCTATGGGCTTGTCCAGGGAGGCCTGTTCCAACTCCAACTGGCCCTCGTCATACTGGTCAAAGTGATTCCCACCCTGCAGTCACAAAGAGTGGAGATTATAATGGCAGCTCTGTTACTTCTAACAGAAAGAGATAAAGCATAATGCTTCAGAAATCTCAGACGCGACTCATTCAACTCAAAAAAAAAAAACAAAGAAAAGAAAAAAGAAAGAAACACATTTGCAGGAAAGCCTGTATAGTGATACCCAAGTCAGAAAAATAAAGGCACCTTCAGATGGAGGCTCTAAACACCCACCTCACTGAGTCGTGACCCGCTTAAAACATGTTCGAACGCAGTGTAATAAGCCACAGTTACTGTAACTAGAAGGCCACTCGGAGTGCAAGGTGCCCCCGCCACGCAACATGGATAAGACAGCACCCAGGGTCTATATGGGTACTGGTTGTACTTTCCCATGTGCTCGTCCTATGAGATGTCTGATAGTTTGTAGACGTGACCAAATTTGCAAACAAACTCTCTGGTTTGAAGGACTTACAAGATGGGAGGGATGGGGTTTGGGACTGGCAAGAACCTGAAACATTTTGGAGTAGATCTGGATCACGATCCAGATCCAGGAATTTATTAAACGGGCAGTGGTGGCTCAATGCTTAAGGCTCTGGGTTACTGATCTGAAGGTTGGTGGTTCAAGCCCCAGGACCACCAAGGTGCCACTGTTGGGCCCTTAACTTTCACTAGCTCTGTTGCATAAATGAGATAGAAACGCAAGTCGCTCTGGATACGGGTGTGTGCCTGGCGGAGGTACCTTTCACTCTATGAGTGCCCCGTTACTTAGCATTAAAATTATATGGCTAAACTAACTCTTCAGTACACACACACACACACACACACACACACCAAATGAAACAAACATCGTTTAAGCCTTTTTAGATAGTGGGGCAGTGAAACTGACCCTCAATGACAAACCGGTCACTCAAATCCCTCCCCTTGTTTCTCTCCATTTAAACTGCTCACGCTTCAACACCCCCAACCCTGACACACACACACACACACACACACACACACGTCAGAAGCATGAGAGTAGTAATTACTCTAAACTGCTACCATTTTTAATCCGAACTGCAGCGCCGAGGGCCACCAATTAATGAGGTTTAACACGTCGACACGGATACTTCCTGCATTGACACACAATCACGCTCTCGCCCTGAAGCGAGGTTTGCTCGGTGTAGCCGTCTGCTCCATAAAGCCCCTCGACCCGAGCACCCCTCTGCCCGTCAACAGTCCTTATAAATAAGCACGGGGCAAAGATTATCCGCCGTCTGTCTTAAACACAAATGTACTACATTCATGACTGATGTACTCTTTATGAAATTCCCCACAATCCTTTGCCATCTTTGCCCCCTAAACAAGGCCATACTTCTGATCTCGAATACAAAAGAGAGACGTAAATGTTATAGCCTCAGAAAATACTACGGTCTATAGAGGGCGACCTGCATGCACGCCAGAAACCCTTCGAGGAACAATACAGCTGTGTGCATTTACTAAAAAGCACAGAACAAGGAGGGCCTTAAGACGGAGCACGACCCCATGACATGAAACTAGATGGTTTAGCCCCGCCCCCGCCAGGACAAAAAAAAAAAACCTGAAGCACGTGTTCATTTTTCATAGCAGTAGGACAGTATGTGCGTGTGTGTTTTTAATAATTACAGCCATCATGATTACTTTGAGTGCCGTCTCCTATGGCTAAACTACTTCCTGTCATTAACCTGTGCGATTTTAGCACAACAAAACAGTACACGTCCGTTACCTGCGTAACAGATGAGACTTGCACAGTGCTCTCTCCTACCTCTACTTACGATTTCATCACTCTTAAAGCCAACGAACAAAAGGTCTAGCGGTACATTAGAGAGATATTAGCTATTAGTCATCCTGTATAGCTGTGGTGAAAAACAGCAAACAAACCATCTGTTCGCACACGTCTGGACTCTGTCTGGGACAGACGCGTCATCAGAGCGGTAAACGAAGACGTGTTCGGGGTGTCGGGTTTCATCCGGAGAATCGGTGGTCAGCATTTCAGCATTCAGTCAGCACAGAATACTAAGGCAGTATCAATTATTACTGTTATTAAGTGCTACGCTTAAATTAATTTCCGTGGATGGGAGGAGCTACGTCTGCCTCATGCAATCTTTTCATTTTAAAAGCTGGCTAAAACGAAGCAGAAAGACAAGAGGTCTCTCAGTTCCACGTGTGCCTTCAACCCCCCCTCCTTTATAAACAGAGCTGCGACTACACATCTGCTCATTGAGGTATTAAACGAGCTGGAGGTGTGCATTAAAATCGCAGTGGATAAAAAAAATACACAAGACATCACAGCTAAGTGGAAACTATGGAAATTTATATTGACGATACGGTGTATAAAAGGTGTTAAACTATGCAAAGCTAAAGCGGTACTCTACTCATTACTCAGAAGTTCACTAGTTTATATCTGATTTGTTAGTTTAATATGCGTATACTGTTATTTATGCCATTAGCCTGCCTTTTCTGAACTGACGAATTCATGTCCTATTCTTGCAATTTCACGCACCTGCGCGAGTGAAACAGTAGCCTTTTCAAAGTACTCAATAGAATATACATTCATGTGTACCAGGAAAATTTGGAAGGCGTGCATTTCATTTCCCTTTAACGAATACCCAGCCTTTCTCACACCTCAAGTCACTTTACAATTATAAATTAATACAAATAAGAAAAAGCCCCGCAGAGGGAGCAAGACACGACCGGTTGATACACAGTACCGTATTATTATTACTATATTTTTATATCACATGTTCAATGTTATTGTCCGGAAACCCTGAGTGCCGCACGCCACCCGCATACAGTGTGACAACATAATACGTCCCATATTTAAACGGGCGAATTTAAAGAGACAGTGTGTAGGAGGTGATTTAAGTGGTGTAGCTGCTCGTCACCCGACTGAAGACCTACAGGGCATGTCCCACACAGACCACATGTTTCTTCACAAATCTGTGAACTGGTTAATGGGAAAATAATGAAAACAAGAGTCATCGGTTCTCAATTACCCCTCGGGCTTCCACATGTCAGAAAATATGAATGACAGGAATCCCAAAATATCAAGAGACACATCTACACCGCCAAGTAACTGCCAACTTTGATAAAGAGTTCTCAAGCGGTTTCTGAGCTGTGGTTGGAACTGAAACCATCATAGACGTTCGAAGGGAAGGACGGACCTAGTGATGATTGTATCCCCCGGGGATCATGAAAACTGACCAAACGTTAAAGCTTGCAGCAGACGCATTTTCCACTGTGACGTAACCTGTACACAACACACATTGCAAATGTCTGGCTACGCCCCTTCTTCCCCCTCAAAGACACAGCCGATAGTATCAGCACCTTCAGACGGTGATGGACCATGGCATTTCGCACACAACCGCAAGTCTGCCGTTCATCTGTGCAACTCGAATCACAACGAAAAAGCCAAACAAGAAGAGTGGACGGAATCGACAGATAGCAGAGCGTGCTCTGACCTTCTGGAAGGGACCTTCACCGTAAGCTTCCACCCTTCACAGTTTCGTAAAAGACGTTACTGAAAAAACACTTCTCAAACTCAGGCGTGTTTAAAACCCTCTTACGGATGGGTCGTATCCGGACGGTTTGTCGCTAATCTGTTAATTTTAGAGAGATTCAGATATAAATGGCGATCGCGTCTTCGAGTTGTGAATGCATGGAGCGCAAATTCTACATTTCAGCCGCGGCAGCCATACTGAATATCAGGCCGCGATAAAAACCGATAAGCTTATGTAGTTACACAGTCCCAACAGCCACCTCAAATATATTGATTGGTGCCGGCGTTACTGAGCTAGTGTGCGGAATGAAAATCAATGATGGCAGCTGCGGCGGCCATATTGGATATCAGATCGTGAAAAAAATAAATAAGCCTATGTGGTTACCCAGTCCCAACAACCACACCAAAAATGATAATGATCGGTGATGGCGTTTTTGAGCTGGTGCACGGAATGCAACTGTGGACGGACAGACGGATGGGTATCGCATGTGACGATACCCCTCACACCCAATGGGATGAGGTGTAATAACAAAACTGTCAGCTAATTTCAAGAGAATCTAAAAAGAGGTTCTGATGAAGTACCCGTGTCAAGATGTCCGGATGTGTGTGTGTGTGTGTTTGAAGCTGACAGACACACTGCTGTTATAGAATGTCACAGACAGGAAACAGCAGATCTGATCTCTGTGCATGTGTGTGTGTGTGTCTCTCTCTGAGTCTCTCATCCTGTCTCTCTCTCACACACACACCAGAACCCAGAGCTATCAACATAGCCACCATTTTACCCGAGGAAGGCCACAGCTGTGTCAAAACTTCCCCGAACCAAAATCCAACAACACCGAACAAAGAAACCTGGGAATCAAGGTCACCCAAAAAGAAAAAAGAAAAAAGCCTAGCATTATGGGTAACTGGTGAACCAGCAAATTCCTAGCGAGCCTAAATAAAAACCCACAAGCGTCATCAAAAACACACGCGCGCACCAGTGGGACAAATTGATGACATCACTACGGCTTTGGAGACGCATCGGCGGACCAGAGGCTTGAATAACGAAATATGAATTGCAAATATGCCCAAATGCACGCGCACGCCCACACAAGTCTCAGTGGTGAGAGAAAAGTGGCCCTGCGGATTGGAATTACAGGTTATCAGCTCCGGTAGACGCTGAAATTCAGACAGCAGGTTCATGGTGAAGGCATCGGAATCGATACTTACGATCATAAACATGAATACAAAAAATAAATAAACGCTGCGTGTATCCAAAACTGAACTTTCTTGCTTCGAAGCCCCGGCTAAACGCCATTAACTTCACCGTATTTGCGGTCATCCCAGAAAAAGAGTGTCTGTTTCCCCCATTAGAGACACGCAGGGGGGAGGGGTGGGGGGCAACAACTGTGCAGTTGGGCAACCCGACACAATCCACGAAGCAGCGAGCCGAACAGTCGTTTGACGTGAAGACCATCTGTTTGGAGATAACGGTGTCTCCTCCGGGCAGCTCTCAGAGGGAGGTCACTGAAAAGCTGAATGTACACACTGGTGTTTCTAAACACGCAACATACGAGCACGAAATCAATTAAAAAAACACCCCACAAACATTACAGCGTTAATCCAGTTTTTACTCCTTTATTCTTAGATTGAAGTTTTTTTTTTTTTTTAAATCATCGTATTAACAGCAAGCACTCGAGTCTTGATCCAATCAAACACTTTGGGAGAACTCACCATGAGTGCAGGGTAATATCAGCTGGACACATTATAAGGCTAGAAGGAGGACAATTTCAGCATTATAAGCATGAACTTGCAAATCGGCTATGCAAACGCATGGACACAACAGAGGCATTGTACCGGGTAAAGCCGAGAGAGACGGATCCAGCATATAAAACACCACCGAGCTTTAAATTCAAGCTAACTTTCAGGGTTGCCAAATAAGCACCCATTTCTTGAGTTCTGGTGATTTTCAAGACCCCTTAAGCAAGTTTATTAACAAATAAAATAAAATGAATTTTAAAAAAAGAGCCTTGCAAGATGCCGAGTGACATTTAGGGCAAATATTAGCGACTTTCCTGTAAAGCTCTCAAGAACAAATCGCCGCTACCGGTTCGACGAGTAGTTAGGAAGGTTAGTGCAGAGGTGCCCCTGCATAAACCAGCAGCCTATCACCGATCACCTTCTGACATCGCCGTGTTACTGCGGTCACCTGCAGCAGCTCCGGTTGCATGAACTCTGTCAAACCTGCAGCCATTTCGCATTGAGGCGCTGCAGTCGAAACTCCAAACCCCACTATTCCCAAAAAACTATTCCCAGACACCACTAGTCCAAATACCAAACCCCACCATTCCCAAACACCACTACCCAAACACCAAACCCCACCATTCCCAAACCCCACTACCCCAAACACCACCACCCCAAAAGACAAACCCCACTATTCCCAAACACCACTACTCCAAAAACCAAACCCCACGATTCCCAAACACCACTACTCCAAAAGACAAACTCCAAATCCCACTATTCCCAAACCAAACTATTCCCAGACACCACTAGTCCAAATACCAAATCCCACCATTCACAAACACCACTACCCAAAACGCCGAAACCCACCATCCCAAAAACCAAACACCACCATCCCAAACACTAAACCACACCATTCACAAACCCCACTACCCCAAACACCACCACCCCAAAAGACAAACCCCACTATTCCCAAACACCACTACTCCAAAAACCA
>JBCNYH010000003.1:6253861-6268813 GCA_039654325.1 Tandanus tandanus
TATATATATAAAATGTGTTTTATGCTATTTTAAAGTTTACATTTACAAAGTGCATCACCATTAAAATAAATGTATAATTTTAAATTGACCCTCGTATCTACTTTTCCTCCAGAATGTTTCATTATTGTTTTATTATGTTTTCCTAGCAAACTAATCAACTTGTGAACTGAATCTTATGCAAAAGTACTAGGAACTATAATGCTCAAGCTAAATTTTTAGCATTTCATACATAATAAGGAATTCATAAACTTGGGGTGTGATACCGAACCCAAGTTGATTATTGTCCTATAACAGCATGTCCCCAAGTGTTTTCTTCCTCTTATACCTTATTCAACACGACCCAGCATGCATTTGGTCCATGTGTGGTTACTTTTACTGTATTGTTGTGGAACATTCGCCAAACAAGTTCCTGTGATTACTTCTGTTTTCTTTCTTTCTCTTGAAATTAATAAGTCAAAACAAATGCAGTTTGATGTTATTTTACCTAGAAAATGCAAGTTGAGTCGGCTCGTGCAGATTCTTATGAATTTTGCAATTATGAGAATGATTATATTACATCCTTCTGAGTCATAACCTAACATGCCATTATACATGATGCTGGCGAATGAATCCGGAATATGAATGCCAGTCTGTGCGGTTATGGACACGCTCGTAGTCGGCATAGCAAACTGGATATAGCTTTGTATCCATGTTATATTTTTAGCTGCCCAGCTCAAACAGGTGTCGTTGTGTATGGTGTGTTTAGTCGATGTTGCCACAGCAGCTGGAAAATGTCCGTGCCGAGAGGTTGAGCATAAGGTGTCCGGTGGAAACATGAATGGAAACGACGTGAATCTGTAATTCGAACATGCAAACATAACACTAGTTAAATTGAACATGAAGCTCCCTAAGACTGAGGCATTTATCAGGATGCATTCTTTAGCATTTTTGTAATGGTCCATTATTATTATTATTATTATTATTATTATTATTATTATTAATGTTAATATTTTTTATTATTATTATTAATATTTTTAATATTATTGTTATTATTTTTATTGTTATTATTATTATTATTATTAATAATAATAATATTATTATTATTATTGCTATTATTATTAGTAGTAGTAGTAGCAGTAGTAGTAGTAGTATTACTGTTGTCATTACTAATATTATTATTATTGACTTTTCAGATACTGGACACAGGAAAGAAAATTTTGAATTAAAAAATAAAATAGCTCTAAAATAATTGTGGCATGCAATTTAAATATAAAATGTTTAATATAGAATATAACCCAGAAAGGACGTACTTTAGTATATAAACTAAATAAAGGGGAAAGTAAATAACATTACTTTGAAAAGAATTATTTAAAAATTTGTAAGTTTTTGTATAAAGATCTGATTTAAAACACCCCAGCAAAGTAAGAAGAACCGTATCAGTAGAGTGTTGCTGAATAAACGTTATAAGATGCTTTAAAACCGTACACAATATATATTTAGGAGCCCCCAGGAGAGGAGCATATGACTGAAAGGCTAAAAGACACGTTATTTCACCCTGCTGTGTGGGTGGTAATGAAGATGAAAATGAAGATGATTTATTCGTGTCATCCATCTCCCAGAGGATTGTGGGTCTAGGGAAACGAGGCTTTGGGGGTATGCAGGGGTCGCCTGGTGCAGGTTGGGGCTGGTATGGGGGTTTAGGTTCCTCTGGGCCCCAGATAGAAAGCTCAGAGTGGGTCTTACTCAGGCCGTAAGCATCCTGTACATCTACGAGGGCGTTCATGACTCATAGCCCTGTGTGTATGTGTGAGTGTGTTTTTCATTCTGCCTGCTTCTGCATTTCAATATCTTCTTCTTTTTTTTTTTTTATAGTGCTTGAATGTGTGCCCAAAGCCAGTGCACATCCTCGTCTGTTTTTAGAGAACGTGTCCATATGAAAAGCTCTGATTGAACCTATTAGTCTATAAACCAAGAACTTCTCATTGCTCGCACCCAGTTTCTTTTCGCTCTTTTTTTTTTTTGTTCCACCCACTACCCACCCCCAGATTATTACACACAATCCTGAGTGTAAACTTCTCCTCTCTTTCTCTCCTCCCACTCCAGCACACTGCTTGTATCAGGACCCCAGGGCAGAGAAAACATCCGATTTCCATTAGGAGCAGATCCGCAATCCGTCTTTCTCATGCATTCCGACATATCAAACGCATTCTTTTCATCGGTAGTCATACAGAGAGGTTTAAACACAAACGTTTTTATTTTATCCGCTAACGTTTTAGCTTATGCGGCACCACGGTGTTGCTGAATTCACCAGCCTGAATGTTGTTGTTGAATGAGGTTCCCTAACAGATAGGACAGCTGTTTCTGTGATGAGAGCGGTAACAGGAACCGACTTGTTTTGTCAGACGTTCTGCAACGTCGAACATAAATAAATGGTTCGCCGGATTTCACCGATAATTTACCGAGAGCTTTAATTGCCGTCTTCCTCAGTGGTAAGCACTAACTCTGAGAAAAAGCATGTTGGCTAACTGATCGACTCTTAGATCATAAGGTCGGCAAATACACAAGGAAAAATTTCGGAATGCCGTTGGTGCAGTTCTGGTGTGTTGGCAAACAGATGACATCATGTGCGAAGGGCAGGGCGGAACCAACATTTAAATTCGGCTTTGATTTCTGATAAATGCTAGCAGTTCAAAGAAACTCAGATGTTTCTGTTGTGCATTATATAGAGCTATTAATGCGTTAAAATGAAAACGTGAGTGTAAATGTAAAAAAACAAACACACAAGAGCACTCGGAGAGCGCAAACCTCTGCCAAGCCCAGCGATCCCCCATATAAACCAAAATGTCAAAAACATTGCTTTGGAGGCCAGTGGAGTAATCATTCACTGACTCACTGAATTCATGGTTCCTTGTGTACAGGAGTAAGCAAATTGTTTCAGAAAGACATTGAAAGACATCAATTCCATTTTATTTTCAAGAGATAACTCTGTATTCCATCTTTATTTCATATACATGAGAAGTAAAAGTGCTAATGTAATGCAAAATGCACTGCCCAGCCCCCCCAAAAAAGTCACACACTTTTAGCCTTGATCACAGCATTGTTGCTCCAGTTGGTCGGGTCGAGGCTCAGCAACATTAACGTGGCAATAAAATGAAGTCAGTACTGAATGAGCAGGTTATCACTTCAATGGACTTTTTTCCCCTGATGGCACGGATATAAAATGGCGACTTAGATAATGAGCGAGTGGTTCAGGGAGCACGAGGAATCATTTTCACATATGTATCGGCACCCCAGAGTCCTGACCTGAACCCTATTGAAGGTTTTGGGGATGTGCTGGAGAAGACTTTATGGAGGGGTGCAGTTTTTCCCTCATCGATTCAAGACGTCGGTGAGAAATGAACCCGACACCGGATGGAAATAAATGTTATGTTGATGAAGTTTGTTGAAACAATGGCGTGACGATTACGTGTTGTAAGCAAGGCTAAAGGCGGAGTAACAACATATTCGTGTGTGCGACTTTTTTTTTTTTTTTTGACTGGGCAGTGTAGCTAAGATGTGTGTTGCAAATCTTCAATAAACAAGTAGATTTTTGGAGCCTAGTGATAAATACAAAGTGGGAATCATGTGGCGGTGGTTTGGTACGTTCCTTGGTGTTAGAGAGTCGTGGTGCGTGTCCAGTTTTAGTGGTACACATTACTGAGCATGAGAATGTTCATGGCCGGTGGTCAGTGTGGTTTGTAGTTTCAGAACCTGAATAAGTGAACCTTATTATTATAGCAGAAAGCCGTAAGAGTGTGTGATTTCCTCCATGTTTAGCTCCCACCCAGTTGCTCGCCACACTTTTCCGGGTGCTGTCGCCAGAACCGTCGTACTTCCCTTTTCAGTAGTGATGCCTTTATTTACTTCGGCTACTTCCTGGTGAAGAACGTTAATCTATACTCTCTGTTCTCTCATGAGCACAGTAAACACCTAATCATGTCTGTTTCGGAAGCTAAGAAGTTTCAGACCTGGTTAGTACTTGGATGGGAGACTGCCTGGGAATACTAGGTGCTGGGGGCAGGTGGGGGAAAAAGAAAGACCTGGCAACCTATCCTATAAAAATATGCCAAGAAAACTATCAGAAAATAGTCGCCAAAATGTCAGATTCAACTGAAGGTGCAAGAGCAACAGCAACTATACTATCACGTCTCCACACCCAGCTATACCTCGGGTGTTTATGGCTAGCGTTCTGTAAGCTAATGGCTGGACTCCGAGCGTGAGGCCAACCCTCTCACTTCCCCAAATGCCTTGAACTCTTTCAGAAGAAACCAAAAAGGTTTGTGAAGTGGCCTGCTTCGTTCGACTTTGAAAAAAAACAACAACTTCACATTTTAATTCATTTGAGCTCCAAGCATCACATTTCAGTTTCTGATGCTGTCATCTAAAAGCCGACGCCCATAATAAAAATAACAATAATGCTTTCCTCAAAGCGTATTTCCTTTTTCTGCCAGAACCGAAACAGAAGCATCATCTCAGACTTGTGGTCTAACGCCTGTTGTGGTTAATTAATAAATCATCCTGACTATAAACCAACTAAAAAAAGCAACGGGTTCGGCAAATCATAACGAATAAAAGCAACGAAGTGGCCGTTTCACCAAAGCCAGATGGTTTTCCTTTAAACACACGGCCGTGTTGTTGAATTAGGAAAATGTTGAGTCCTATTTGAATATGATGTTGCGTAACATGTCAGGCGTTTGTTTCAGGCAACGTGTCTGCTTTCCTCAGGGTGATGTCACTGCCTGTTTGGTAGAGAGCCAAGAAGCAGAAAGACAGTTTGAGAGCTGTACGTTCGTCCGTGTTGTTTATCGATCGGATATATAGTGGGTTTGGTTTCTTAGATGTTCTTTAATCTATCCAAGTAAAAGAAATGGATAAATGAATTAAATGAGTGTTCTTATAGTGAAAAGAAATTTCAAAGCATTCTTGATAGCTATCGGCCCCGCCTTCTTTTCTTTTCGTCCTATCCTGGACAGAAACGCCCTCACCGAGCCCAAGACTCGAACCTAGGACCTTTTGGCAGCGAGGTGGACGTGCTAACCACTACGCCACCGTGCTGCTCTTGATGTTTTTTAATCTTCCATCATATCAGTTTATTTTTCCTGGATCAGTTCAAGGTTTCCTGGTGAAGCCACCTCAGCGCTTCTCTTATTCACCTGTTCTACATCCTATAATAACGACACTGCATTTTTTTCACAAATTTAATTTACCCACTAAATAATCAGTGGAGTAGCGATATCCCAGACCCCTTACAAGGTCGCCATGTTCTGGGCAGAGTGGCTCTTCTGTGAAGGACAATAACCTTCAGTTGGTCCAGATTTTGGCTGGTTGCTTTCTCTGGTGTTAGCAAAGTACAGATATATCACTGTAAAAAAAAATGATCTGATGATGTAGAAAAGACATGAATGGCACATTCAACATATATCAGCCGATAATGGTGGGTCTGATTGATGTCACAGACATAGAGGCAGGCCCAGTATTTCTTCGGATGTTTAGAAATAACCGGTTTGCCGGTTTACTAAGCTGCACTAATGATCTTCCACCCAGCGGATGGGTCGCGGAGAGGGCGGAGCCTATCTCATCCGACTCTGAGCGATGGAAGGGTTCACCCTGATCTGACTTGCCAGCCCATTGCAGGGATAACACACACGTACACTCACATCCACAGCATGGGGCAATTTGGAACAGCCACTTAGCCTAATGTGCATGTCTTTGGACCGTGGGAGGAAACCAGAGTACCCGGAGAAAACCCAGGCAAGCACGGGGAGAACATGCATCCTTGCCGAGCCCAGGACTCGAACCCAGGACCTTCTTGCTGTAAGGCGGACGTGCTAAAAGTTCTCCACCGTGCCGCCGTATGCGGTGGGTGAAAACTTGTGCCCTTACCCGTACAGTAACGAACTCCTTACAGAAGTGAAACGTAAAGGTCCTGGACACACAGGCCAAGATAAGCAAGTCCAACATAAACTATTTATATCCGTGCTGGCAACACAGACATTTTTTGCGTGTCTGACATGGCAGAGGAATCGAGGAAGTGGAATGAATGATCATTCGCTCGACTTTGAATCGTATGATCTCATGAGGGTGGGGCTTCACACTAACTTCTCATAGATCAACGACTGGTGGCTGTGTGTTTTATTTTTTATTTATTTATATTTTTTTTTATGTAGTAAATAAAGTATGACATTTTACACACTTCAGGTTTAAGTGATCGATTGTCCTGAGCTCAAACGAAATAGAAAAGTGTGTGGCTGTCACCGGAGAACTTGGATGTTAAATAAAAGAAAGAGAGCGAGAGAGAGAGAGAGAGAGAGAGCGAGAGAGAGAGAGATAGAGAGCGCTTTTTGAAAGGTCACACTGCAGTCTTGTTAAAAGGGAAGAGAGGAGAGAGAGAGCGAGAGAGAGAGAGCGAGAGAGGTAGGGAGGGGTGAGAAAAGAGAAGCCGGACGAATTTCTTGTAAATCAGCGTAGCTCTCGTCCAATGAGATTGCTCCCTTTCCCTGGCAGCGGGCCAGCATCAGAGGTATACAGAGCAAAAGAGAGAGCGAGAGAGAGAGCAGGAGAAAGAGAGGGAGGAGCCGAACGAACAGGACGTTGTGTATGAATACTCAAAACACACACACACGGACATGAGTGTAGAAACCGTGCATGAGCCTCGAACGAATTAAAAAGGGAGGACGAAACCACTAGGAATGAACAAACCTCTGCAGTCGAAGAGCTGGTATGGTTTTCTTTTCTTTTTTTTTTTCCTTTCCGATTTGATCGTTTGGTTTTGTGTGCAATTCATGTGCGAGATGACGTCTTACGCTGTATTGTCATGCTCCATGGTACCCCTTGCGATGGATGTCTGTGACTGTGTGAGACTACTGTGTGTGATACAAGAGTGGGCTGAAAAGTTCATGGGCTGACCATGATGCGGTGGTCCAATTTAGCCAAATGTGGTTAATGATTTAACGTAGTCCCCCCTGCGGTCTACACACTTCTTCCATCAGTTCTGCAGCGCTTGGATCCCCTTGGATGCTCCATCTAATGAGTCAGCCTATGAACTTTTCAGCCCACCCTCATACACAGTAGTTAGCAATTAAACGTGTGTGTGTGTGTGTGTGTGTGTGTGTGTGTGTGAGAGTGTTTGGATATTTGTTTCAAACTTAACAGTACCAGGAAGTACCAGCTTTAATGCCAGCTTGGGTAAAAGTTTAGAGGGAAGGGTTAAAGGGGCAGGGGGGCAGGGTGGCATAGTGTTTATCGCACGTCTGCCTCAAAGCAACAAGGTCCCGGGTTCGATTCCCGGTCTCGGCGAGGGCGTTTCTGTGTGGGGCTTATATGTTCTCTCCGTGCTTGTTTGGGTTTCCTCCGGGTACTCCGGTTTCCTCCCATAATCCAAAGACAGTCACATCAGGCTAATTGGCTGTACCAAATTGCCCCTAAGTGTGTGTGTCGGCCCTGCGATGGTCTGTCGAGCTGTCCAGGGTGTACCCCGCCTTCACTCATTGTCGGCTGAGATAGGCTCCACTCTCCCCATGACCCTGATAGGGTTAAGCGGTTCAGCAGATGAGTGAGTGAGTGAGTGAGTTAAAGGGGCGGTATCATATTTGTTTGAAGAAAATAACCTGAATACTATTAATGGTGTTAAAGTGTTATCAAACAAAATAATCATTCACGTAGATGGGAATTTGGTTTCCGAAGGTTATTAGACACTGTAGGGGTTTGTTGTAGTCCACTTCAATCCACCGCATTTCACTCTGATTTGCAAGCTGAAATTTTTTTTAACAAATATAAACAAGTGTTTTTAACTTTATTGTGTAGTTTTATAACTTTTGGAGTCTCGGTAAAAATCATGACACGGCTCCTTTAATGCATTACCGCACGCTCCTGACCCTGATGCATTTAATAATCAGTCGTGATATTTGCAGCGAAAGCTCATGCAGGCACGACGCGTGTTTTCACACTGAATGTAAATGTTCAGAGCGGCGCTCACTCTCCAGTGTGCAGGGAGTCTTCACACCATGCAAATACATCATTTTTGAAGTACTCGAAGCATTGCCTTCATTGGCTAGAAGAAAAACAGCCGCCGTCCTTTATAGGTCCGTGCCGCCCATTTGATTCAGATAAAAAGGCTTTCTGGCAAAGGAGCGCGAAGGTACAAAGAGATTTCATATCTATACAAGGCTGTGCCGCAATCGCTCACACAACTTTCGTTCTAGTTAATCACACACTGAGATCTGCCCCTCCCACTTTTTTTTTCAAAGGTTTCCTTTAGCTGTACAAGTAGCACATGACCTGGCATGCACTCACTTTCTGCCTGTAGCACAACACTGTTCATACAACAGGGTCAATACGAAAAGCATGGCTGCTAGGCTTAATAATAGTAATAATAGTAATCAGCACCGGAGCGATTGGGAATGTTTGCTCGGTCGACGGTGCCTGATGTTTGATGATGTCATCTCCCGCCTTTTTAAGAGTTCAAAATGGAGAGCACGGCTGATTTTGGAAGGCTGTGACTGTTTGGCAGGCTCGCACTTGAGTTCATGTCAGCTTCAGAATGATGTCTGCTTTCTTTTAAATTAAGAGAGAGAGAGAGAGAGAGAAAGAGAAAGGGAGTGTGTGTGTGTGTGAGAGGGAGAGAGAGAGAGAGAGAGAGAGAAAGGGAGGGGTCAGCTGAGGACGCACTGATGCAACATGCTGTAACCACTGCAATCTTTTCACGCACTCAGAATCAATCCACAATCTAAACTGTCCATTAATACCAATCTGATTATATATACACTGAAATATATATTTAAATCAATATAAAATATAAACCGGGACATTTTTGTTGTTATTAAATTGGTGTTAATTGAATGTCATGGGCGGCACGCTGGCGTAGTGGTTAGTACTTCCGTCTTACAGCATGAAGGTCCCGGGTTTGAGTCCTGGCCTCGGCTGTGTGGAGTTTGCATGTTCTCCCTGTGCTGGCATGGGTTTCCTCTGGGTACTCCAGTTTCCTCCTACAGTCCAAAGCCATGCACATTAGGCTAATTGGCTGTTTCAGATTGCCCCTAGGTGTGAGTGTGAGTGTGGATGGCTGTGTTTGTCTGTGCTGCCCTACAATGGTCTGGCGAGCTGTTCAGGGTGTACCCCACCTTCGTCCAGAGTTAACAGCGATAGGCTCCGGTCTCCGCAATCCTAATAGGATTAAGCAGTTCCCAAATGAGCGATAAAGTAGTCTATGAGTTCCTTCAGGAATCCCAAGTATGCAGAAGAGGGTGGATAGCGCTTCCTTTAGAGTGTGATACTTTGCCTTGTGATTCCGGCTTCATGTGTCTCAGAGAGAGCACGTGTTTGCTCCACCTTCCACGATTGGTAGTTTGTCTTAAGCCGGTATCAACTTCTGGGTAACACTGCTTTAATTAATCGTCGTCTTGCGTGGCGGTCTTGCGTTCTTGACTTGTTTTGCCGAGTCCAAACGAAATCGTCCCTGGCGACATGTTACATGGGGATGGATTTTTTTCATGCAACAATTATTACCAAAGCAAAATTTGGTAACAGGATTATTAAAAAGATATATATTATTTAAAAACATTGTGTTAATAGTCAACCCGGAGATCGCAAGTTAACATTCAGGTTGATGACGCAGCCGGACGCTACCGGGAGTCCATGGGAGCTAATTATCTGGGCTCTCACGAGACGGCGGGATGGCATACGCTCACTCCCCTGTCACTCACAGCGATCACCAGCCAATCATGAGCGTCTGTAAGTTCATTCGTACGAGGGGGCGGATAACGCTTTCCGTCCGAGTGTTTTCGGCCGCCTCCGGATACGTTCGTGAAGACGTGGGTGGCAGCATCACATGTCACGGAGGGGGCATGTGCATGCTTACGCCCCTCCCTGGTTGGTGGTGGTCGTACGATAGGGAACGCAATGCCTGATGGGTGAGAATTGGATACGACTTAAAACAAACAAACAAAAAAAAAACTTACGAATTTTAACATCAAACCAGCTGCATCCAATCAGAAGCTGTTTAGCTGAGAAGTGAACAGCGACATTACTATTACTATAATGCTATCAATATTTTATCAACATATTTCCCATTATGTTTTCAACTAATGTAGATCGAAAGACGATACTGTGTCTGGATGCAAGGTTTCACTTGCCATAGATGATAAGACTTGCTGGCGTTTAGTTAATGTGTAAGAAGAAGTGGTACACTGGTCCTTTTTATCAGATCACGTCCAGCTCGTATCTTATTTCGCGTTTCGATATAACCCGGCCTCTCTGACTTTGCCTCCGCCACACCCAAGCAGTCACTTCCTTATCAAGTTCACTGCCATCCTTCCAAGCTTGGGCCTCAACTGAGATAAGAGCTTGAGAAGTGCGATCGGGTTTCCTCCTCAGCAGATGGCACGAACGTCCCTGTGAGTCCCTGAAAGAACAGACTCGTCTTTGTCCCCTTTTGAGCCAGAACACTTTGAGAGGTACAAAGTTCACAGGAGATTAGCGAATCCACTGGCTGTTGAAGTCTCACGGCTGAAAGAAAATACTTACCTGTTTAAGTCACCGTGACGAGCAGCAGTTAAAGAAAGCCAGGTGTGAAGGTGGGTCTCTTGTGTCTGTTTCTTCCAGGTTCTGAAAGATGGCGGTGGTCCCGAGGATCTTTAACTCCACTCAGCCCTTCTCCATGTCGACAAACCAACCTAAACTCAAGGTCCACGGCTGCCTCGCTTCTAACCTCGAGCCTCAGTTGCCCGTCACGTCTGGGAAGGACAATAAACAGCACGAGCTGACGGATTATTCCAACTTCATTTTGAAGGTCATCTCTCATGGAACAGCCAAGCATGTAGGCGCAGGGTCTCTGGGTACCGAGAAGCCTTCCATCATCGCCCAGGCTGAGTGTAAGTCCTCCTTAATCATTCTATTAAAGAGCTTTAAAAAAAGTACGGAGCTGTGGTCAACTCTATCATCTGTCTATAGGTGAATCTCAGGACTCGCAGGAATTCTGTCCCAACAGCAGGTAAAGACGTGACCTATCACCGAACATCTGACACTGCTTGTTTTACTGGTCGCTTCATTTTTTTTTATTTCTTTCCAGACATAAGAATGTGTACAGCAGCTTCGGGGCTAGCCTGTCCTTACACCATGGCTCGGTCTCTCACCGCCAGCCGAGGAAAAAACGACGGAAGCGACAGCGTCGGAGGGTCTCACAAAGAGAAGGACAACAGAGGGATGGCGGGAGCGAGAGAGTGAGAGAAAGAAGATTGACTAGAGTGCCAGAACAGGATAGCGGAGAGGTGAGATGGACTCCAGTGCATAGAAAGTGGCTTTGGGGTAAAATACATTCTTAAGGGAAAAATCCAGACAGCAGTATTGTAGATGGGTAGATGTATATCGTGAACAGGAAGCGTTGACCATATAAGGAGTGTGAAGGGAAAATGTGACATTTAGAGAAGGTGAACAGGGCCTGAATGACATTCTGTAATTTACTAAAGATCTATAGATGTTCCCTTTGAATCAAGGTTCAATTAAAGCAGGGGCGTCAAACTCAATTTCACCGAGGTCCACATCACAAAATTTCTAGTTCATCGAGGGCGGAGTAATCAGTAAACATCTATTCAACACGGGCAACCCCGAAATCTGCATGGCAAAGTGACTTGCTCACTCACTCACTCACTCACTCACTCACTTATTTGCTGAACCTCGTAATCCTACTAGGGTCGCGGGGAGGCTGGAGCCTATCTCAGCCGACACGGGGCGAAGGCGGGGTACAACCTGAAAAGTTTGCCAGAGTAGAGCTGGGACAACATGCATACAATTCATCACACACATGTGCATGGCTTTGGACTGTGGGAGGAAACCGGAATACCCGGAGGAAACCCGTGCAAGCATGGGGAGAACATGCAAACTCCACACAGAAACGCCCTCGTCGAGCTCAGGGAAGGAACCCAGGGCCTTCTTTCTGTGAGGCGGACATGCTAAGCACTACGCCACCGTGCCGCCCATGAATGAGTAGCTGTTTACTTGAAATAGCCAAGTGAAAGGATGATGAACCAGGTTTCATGGTAACGGTCGATGCAAAGGGTGTACGATAATCATATTCTTTGCAAAGCTCTTGCGGGCCACATGAAATGAGTTGGAGCGCGATGTTTGGCCTGTGAATTAGAGGATAGTTGAAGAGTAGTATAGGATACGACTGAATAGAGGTTTGAAACATGAAACTGCTTTAAACTGTTAACGGTGTGTGTTTTCCCGCCAGCTTGGAGAATGTCGCTACATCAGCAGCACCAGCAGCAGTGCAATCAGCACCGAAAGCCTATCCGTGCAGGAGACAGCCGAGCCGTCCTACTCCTCTCACCCGGACCTCATTAACACACAGCTATCCTCCAATCACTGGGAGCGCCTTTTCTCTCCCCGACACAGCCTGACGTCCTACGGCCAGGAGAGCGAGTGCTCGCAGGACCCCGACTCGCCGCTTCTCAGCGAAGCCGAATGCAGCCTGGCTTTAGCAGGTCTCAGGAACAACGTCTCGCAGGCCGAGTGCTCCTTTGCCCCGGCATTCGTCAAACAGATGGTCCGAGACGTCAAGCTCAGAGAAGAAGAAGCAGAGGACGGCGACGAAGAGAGGGAAGAAAGCGACACAAACGAAGGCATCCTCTTCAAAGAGGTGTGTGTGTCTGTGTGCATTTTTTTTAAACAGGCTTGCGTGCCATGTGTGTCAATCAGCACTTGATGTTTCATACTGAAAAAGAAATGTCTGACTTTAACCCGTTGTGGATACAAATACAAACGCAGCCTGACACAACTACACACATGACTGCACAGTTCAATAGTTGCTGAATCGAAGCCCCGAAAAAGTGAGTCACATACAGTAGTCATACTACTACATACGAGAGAGAGTGAAACATGTAGCGATAAAAACATCAAGCGACCGCTTGCGTGTTTGTTCAGCGGTTTCCTGTTTTTCAGCTCCGAGAGGTTTCGTGTTTATCTCAGTAGCCTAGTTCTGCTTATGGGAGTTTCCTCTCCTGCACCCCACAAAACACACGAACACTTACACTCTCTACCAGCGCAAGAACCCTCTCCACAATGCTGTAACACACTCAAATGTACGCTGAGGCTAAGCAGAAGTACGCTGGCGATAATCGCCGTCAGATCGGAATTTCATTAAAATGGAGGTGCAAATATTTTCGGTTTTGATTCTGTCAAGAAAAAAAAATATATATATATATATAAATCCTTTGTCTTTGGGTTTGGAAAATCAGAGCGTGCAGGAAGTATGTGAGCGCACAGGTCAAGCACGTTACAGTGCTCTCAGGAATTCCTCTGGAAAGATCAGACGGAAGCTCGGATTCAGTGTAATTCTCTTGAAATGGAAGAAAAAAAATAACACCCGTCATTTGTAAATTCATTTGTAACCCAAATACAGAACTAGATAATATCCTGTCCCCAAACCAAAAAATACTGTATGACCAGCTGTATTTATTTATTTGCATATTTTCCATTCAGTAAACATCCAGTCAGCAGTGTAGGATTTTCTTATCTATAGTCAGCACTTATTGGAGGATATGAGCTTTGCACCGTAGGTCGATGCTATAAAGTCTAAGTCAAAATTCTCTTATCATATAATTCAATAATTACTTTCACCAACCAGGTTGTTTGTTTTTTTGTTAGCAACTTTATGCAAAACGTCACGGACGGACTTTGATTACTTTTTTAAAAGGGCTGGAGTAAGGTAAAGTCTGTTGGGCTTTGACACCCAAGCCTACAGGCTCATCACAGCCGGAGTTTATCCCGGTTCCTGTTTTGGGAAGCGACTAAGAGTTCAACTCCTCCTGGATGAGATGCTAGTCCATCACAGATTACCCTCCCAGTATTTTTTACTGGTAGCCATTTATACAGACAGAGGCACACTTGTTAAGGTTAAGACGTTTCCCAGGGATCTTAAAACGGTGGGGATTTGAACCTGTAACCTCTCGATCGTGAGCCCAGCACCCTAACCACTACAGCACTAGCCCTAAAGGGGTGGAGTACAGCCCCAGTAACATTCATAAGATTCTTGGAGATGATGCGGGTCAAGTTTGGGATCCAGGAATTTTTTTAAGGATTTTTTTTAGCTTTGTGGGGTTGAGAGGGTGATTTTTTTTGTTGTTTTTTTTGGTTATTTATTTTTTTTGGAACTGTGGTGCTACTGAAGGCCCAGGAGTGGTTGCTGTGGAATTCTTGTTTTATTTACTTATTTGTTTAGCTTGGTGGAGGTTTGCACTCTCTGAGTAGTTTTAGATTTCATTTCTTGTCATTAGAACAATATTTTGGTTTAAAAAAAAAATTTTACGGTTTCAAAAACAAAACATTCAACAAACCCTATGTCTGAAGGTGTCAGGTTCCCGCCAAAGAGCAAACAGCCAATCAGCATCGCTCTGTTTCCAGACAGAAGGACAGATGGATATCCAACCACTGTTAGCCCAGCAAGTAATTTTAAATCTAGTTGATGGTCTCTAAAGTATGGTGTGTTGGTCACGCAGGCCAGACTGCGCTATGAAATCTGAAATTCTAACATGAATGAAACTGTAATTAAAAATATAAAAAGAAGTCATTAATTAAATAAACAAATAATTCTGATCTCTATCCACGTGTACCACTCACAACTTCTGTATTAACTAGAGCTTGTGTGTCTTTGTGTCTTTCTGTATGTGTGTGTGTGTGTAGGAGCTCAAGCCGCAGGACTATGAATATCGAGAGGGAAGGGATTACAAGCTGTGTGATTTACTAAAGCAAGGCTCGTTCGGAGTCGTCTACAGCATCAGAGACAAATCCAGTGGCTTTGTGTGCGCTGCCAAAAAGGTACCTATGAATGCTGTGTGTCATAAGTGTGTGTGTGTGTGTGTGTGTGCATTTTTGTGTGTTTATGTGCGTTTTTGTGTGTTTCTGTGCGTTTTTCTGATTTAGAGTGCGTTTTTCTGAGTT
>JBCNYH010000003.1:6314442-6330578 GCA_039654325.1 Tandanus tandanus
TCTCTCACTCACACTCACACTCTCTTTCTCATACACGTCCACTCTCTCTCTCTCTCTCTCACTCACACACACCCGATTAATTACACACACACACACACACACACACACACACACACACACACACAGAGAGAGAGAGAGAGAAAATTGAAAGAAAATAAAGAAGTTTCACATCCCTTTTTTCAGTTTTTAAAAAAGACTCATCAATAAAACAGCAATAATTATAAGAACAGCCATTAAAAGGACATTATTAAATCTGCCTTACTTGAAGGTTTTAAATCATATACTGTTTGTGATGGATATCTGTAGGTGTGTGATTGTTCAGTCCCTATGGTCCCATTTGTAAATAAGCGATACATTAACAGCAACAACGCGACATAGCTTTTTTTTTCCTTGGTAATGATTTGTTGCCCACGGCTCATTGAGCGGCACGGAGGAAAAAGCAGCTACAAGCTGAAACAGACAGACATGCAGACACAGACATGGGGGTGCAGCCCGACCATCTGTGCCTTCCTGTCCCACAATGCACCAGCAAAGCAAGAGAGAAAGCAGAGCAGAGGAAAAGAAAGCGCGACCCAAATGGCGCGAGTACTGCAGGAGTTACGGTACATCTCCGTCCATCAAAACATTTCTAGAAACAGAAGAAAGACCCAAAAGTGCACTGGAATTAAAAAAAAAATAAAAATAGAAGAAATAAAAGCAAAGCATTAGGACACAAAGTGCAGGTGCACAGATTGAAGAACGTCATTCGACCGATGTATGAAACATGCTGTTGGGTGCACTTCTATTTTCCCCGCACAACAGGAATATCAACACCACCACGAACAACGGTGTAGAAATCAAGCGCGGGGTTTATACAAAGGAAAAAAAAAAAAAACACACACCGCACCAATGGTAAAAAAAAAAAAAGGGGGAAAAAAAGAAGAAGAAAAAAAAAAAAGACACGTCTCCATTCCCCCTATCGAGAGCGAGCTTTCCTCGTCGGCGACTGGACAAAAAGCATACGTCTGCGTCATTACAGGCAGTTTAGTCAGTTGCAGGAAACAAACGAGCAGGAAAATAGGAAACACTACCTGTGAGTTGGTGCATGCAAAGTCAGCCAGTCACAGATCACATTATCAAAAGATCAGCCAATCACAGGCGAGAGAGGCGTTGAGGTCAGCAAGCCCCCGTGGAAAAAAAGCCCTTTTGTTCAAGAAATTGTGACATCACCAGGGGAAAGGGGGGGAGAGAAAGTTGTGTGTGCTATGGCTCTGAAAGCATTTCGGCTTGGCTAGGTCTCCTCAGCTGACGAAGTGCGAGGAGGAAAGAATGGGAAAGAATGTTGCAGGTGCTGGAGGAAAAAAAGCGGCGACATGGGATCAGAGGATAAAATCTGACGCAGGATAAAACTGGTGTATTGGACAAAAGATAAAGTCGGATAATTAGGGTCAACACAACCAAAAGAAAAACCATAATAAAAAATTTTAATCTACACACTAAGGAACGTTAAGAGGGATTCCCCGTGTAAGGTGGCAAAATAATATAACCAGGAAGAGAAAAAGAAAGGGATGTGGGGATGATATTCGAGTTTGATGATACGAATGGCTTTATTTTCCAAGAGTAGTGGCGAGAGCGTTTAAAAAAAAACAAAACAACAACAAAAAAAAAAGCAAACAAAAAAAACCCCCCAGAACAACGGAATCGGATATGGTACAGTAAGTTAGCAAGTTTCAGTTCTATACATCTTTATCCAGTATATTATCCTCCCCCCCCCCCAAAAAAAAATAATAAAAAATAAAAAAAATAAAAAAAATCACCAGTACTGCCTTTTAGAAAACCTCACAAGCAAAAACTAACCAGGCTTCACACATTTTACTTAAGGAAAAAAATTATAATAATCCAACAAATACTCAAATATAAACTCTCTAAAATCATTCCACAACGGATCGTAATGTTGAAGTTACAGTGTACAAACAGATCTCAGACACTCAATACTCAGAAAGGTGGCCAAAAAAAAAAAAAAAGTTACATACACATATACAAATACATATACACACCCAGCCCGAGCCCATAGTAATGATATACTCGCCCGTTCTCTCCCTCTCTATTCTTCCTCCAACACCAACCATAACAGGCTAAGCGTGACCAGATGAGAGAGAGTGCACGGAAAAGAGAGAGAGAGGAAAAAAGTGTGAGACGTTAAAGCAGGAAGAATGAAAGAACAGGGGCTGTGGAGTGACATGATGGGTGGATACAGCTGCCCCCCATTCCACGGCGTTAACAGAGCAAGGGTTTAAAAAACCTCCGGCTCGGGGCGAGAGAGAAAGAAAAGAAACGCTCAAGTTTTCCATGGACATTTTTTTCTCCCTTTTTTCTTTTTTTTGTGTGTGTACATCTTTTGTAGCTTGTTGATTTGTTTGTGGAGTTATGTTGTTCTTCACCTCAGCGTGGCTTGATCACTCTCATAGGGAGCTAAGTGGGAGGGGCAAAATAGAAAGAAATGAGTTAAGACACAAACACAGGTTCATGTTTACTTTTATGCCGAGTTTAGTGACTTTATAAGACAGATTTGAACAGATGGTGTAAATCATGGCTTTTACGTTTGTATTTATTTCTGTGGTACATGATCATTATATAAAGAATAAAGGTATTTCTAAGCATAATAATAATAATATTTTCATTCAACAGACTTTCTCGTTTCTCGTTGGTGGAAAGCCATTGAATAATTATTGGTATTGCATCATTGTCATGGGATACCTGAATTATTGCACTGTTGTCATCAGATAAGTCGAATGATTATGGCACGACTGGTACAAGCAACATCACAATGTGATGGTCAACTTGAAAAATATTTTAAATGAAAAATAAAACAATTATAGAATTTGGCTTTCACATGACAGAGAATTATTAGGTTTAGGCAGGTGTTGATAGCCCCTCGACTGAATAATTCTCGATAATCATGCTGTGCTAATCACTTTTATTGCTACTACCGATACTACTATTATTAATGGTTTTATTATTACTGTATTGTTGTTGTTTTGTTTTTTTTAACACTATTGTTATTGTAATTAATATTATCCAGTCATGGTAAGACATCTTCATTGGTTCTGTTGTTTTCTTAATTTTTCAAATTATATTGGTGTTCAGCTCATTTTTCTTATTAAAAAAACCCCTGAAAAGCTCAATAAAAACAATGTTCTAAAATGTATATATATACCCAGAGGTTACACATCAGCGATTGTTATTTAGAAAATATGAGAAATAGCTTTTACAATCCATAACAGAGGAATAAAAGCTTACTGAGATGGGGGGAAAAAAACCTTAAATCTTGAGCACTCATTCTTTCTTGAGATTTCCCATGGAACAACTATACATCTATTCCTATGCTAATGCTAACTATCCAGACAGCTAACCACTGAAAATAACTCAAGGTGTTTCTGATTTATTGTTTGTCACTTTGCAGCTCACAGGTGTGACGTGTTCGGGTATACGTCGGCTACATGAGCAGACGGTGGTGAAATACCTTCAGCCGTCATGAAAACGTTCTTTCATTCAATGATACATTTTAAAATAGGAACGAAAAGAATAGTATAAAATTCTGTTCAGAGTTTATTACTATTAAAATAAGGAATTAAATATACATGCACACACCACAATTCACAAAATGGGTCAGAAAAGTGGGCCTGATATCACAGTGTCAGTATTACATCACACCGAATCGGACATTACAACAATTTCTTGCGGTTGTTTTCAGGTTTACCTCGTTTCCCTCAAGAGCCTTGGTAGTTAGCCTGGAATCGTGCCGTCGCTTCATAGATAAGTTCCTTCAGCTTCTCTTTAGGAAGGTCATCCAGTTCCATGTCAAAGGTGAAGGGTTCCTCAGCCACTGGCTGGAAATACAAAAAGACACACACACAGCGAGTCACACACACACACACACTGAGAAGATTTAGAGAGACGCACAGCGATACACACACAGAGAGACACATGGGGGTGGGCGGGGTGCGGTGCTGCCTTGGAGATTGATGCTTGGTTTAAAAAAGAAAGCAGTCAAATTGCAATTCACCCTTTCAGCCAGCAGAAGGCTCTAAACATTGCAAACAGACACCTTGAAAGATCCTGCAGCTCGAGGGAGGGATGAAGGACAGCCGTCGCCTCATAGCTGTAACAGCATAAATGCTGTAGAATACGTAAGAAGGGAACAGGGAGGAAGACATGGGTGTGGGTGTGGGTGTACCTCATCAGTGGGGTCATAGTACTGCTCCAGGTAAGGGTGTGCCAGGGCCTCTTCCACAGCTATACGCTTCATGGGGTTAAAGGTCAACATGCGGTCCAACAGATCCAGAGCTAAAGCGAGGACAGACAGGAATGATTCGTCACATCAACACACACAGTCTGGGTTCATATTATCAACATACACACACTGCAGTGTTGGGTGAGAGTGGGGTCATACTGTATTTGTTGGAAAGAAGCTTCAATAATGATTGTGTAAAGGTTAATTATGACACACACACAATAATTCAAATACAAAAATTAATATGTAAATTTAATATCATCCGTACAGTCACTGCTTGCTACACTTGAACCACTTTCTTTTCCCTGCAGCCCTGCTTTGATTGCCAGCGAGCCTCCAGGGGGGTAAAAAAAAAAAAGAAAAGAAAAGGCGTAGACACTGTCTACTCTGAGTGTTGAACATTATCATTATCACAGCTGCACTGTTATCAAGCCCTTCAAATTTCCTTTTTAAAATATCTCAAAGAAAGTAAACGGTCCCAGTTCTAACAGGAATAAACCAGGATGCACAACACGACCATTAAAACCTTATGCAATGCGCAGTGCCAGTACATTCGCACACTATATTATTCTCCATGCTTTTGCAGCCGCATCCAACTCACACTCCTACACACACCCACACGCGAGCCAACCAGATAGTGAACAAAAGACCACTCTTTAAAGACCTGCAATGTTCGGCTTCATTTCCATTCCAACTCTCCGAAAACCCTTTACTCACTAAACAAAGGGTTTATACTGAGCTACAGTCTTACACGCCCTTTGACCTGGATTTTTATTCCAGGATTTCTACATTACTGCATCAGTAAGTACGAAAACATTTTAGATTTCCAAACATTCGTTTTCCAGCACCAAAAAAGTATTAGGACAAACCTGTCGGTACATGTTGCACAATTCAGACCGAGCAATATAATGACAAAGATCTCCGTTACTAATCTTCCTGTTCTTTAAACTGTTAAATATTAATTGCTTTTATAGCATCCGTTAAACATACAAACATTTCTAATCCCAGACGTGCTAAACGCTAAGACGACACTATTAGGAACACCTACTCATTCATGCAGTTATCCAATCAGCCAATTGTTCGCCAACACTGCATCGCATAAATCATGCTATACAACTCAAGAGCTTCAGATAACGTCCACACCAACCATCAGAACCGCAGATGACGATGCCATGTTAGTGAGGAAGGTCAACGGAGAATGACCAGACAGGGTCTAGGACACAGAAAGGCTAAAGTGACTTGTATAACCGCTCTGTACAACTGTGGTGAGCAGAAACCTATCTGAGGATTCACAATATGTTGTTTCATGTAGGTTCTGCTGAAGCACACAGACGGTACAGAATTTGAGACCAACAACATGAATCCATGGACCCCACCTCCCGGTGGAAGTTTTGTGACGGTGTGGGGAATACTCGTAATATAAATCATCGAATTAATCATCACTTGAATTCTACTTCTAATGGCAACTTCCAGCATGATGTCACATCATGACAATGAGTTTCAGTGTTCTTCAGTGGCCTTCCCAGTCACAGGATTAGGACATGTTTGGAAAGGCAGACCTAAAAACATTCTGCAGGATTTGTGTGCTGTGATCATCTTAACATGGACCAGCATCTCAAAGGAATGTTTCCAAAAGCCCATGGAACCCATGCCATGAAGAACTGAGAATACAGGGAGGTCCTAACCAGAATAAGTACAGCATTCTTACTGGGTATACTTTACTGCAAATATTGCAAATGGGTTCAAATAATAAGTGCTGGAAAAAAATAAACAGTCCTGCACAAATCCCTATTGTAGCTGTTTAGCGCAAACTGAAGAGAAAAGCAGACAAGCAGAAGTTTCTAATTATCGATAATAGACTGTATAATACACAGGAACAATATGATCTGATTGGCTGCCATCAGGGGATTAAAAAACATGATCCCAAGTGGATAACACTTAAATTGACAGTCACGGTCACTTGGAGCAGTCGTAACCATTATTAAATGGAACAATAAACCATATTTTAAAAAATTCTCGTTTTAGTTTGCTTTTTTTTTTGTTTGTTTCTGTTTAGTATTTACTACACTGAGTTAGTACACTCTGCATGGTTTACTTATATTCCCATGTAGTATGTAATGAACTAAATGAATAGGCTATAAAAAGACCTTGTTAGCCACACAGCGCACCTGACCTGCTTCAGTAATGCTAAACATATATAAAGGGAAGTGAAAATAATCTGGATTTAGTTTAATTTTTATGTTCCTGTGTAGTACATAAAGGTCTGTTGGGCTTTTACTCCCGAGCCCACTGGTCCAGGTTTCCGTAGCATGAAGAGATTAGGAGTTCAACTTCTCCTTGATGGGATGCTAGACCACTGCAGATGACCTTTCCAGTATTTTTACTGGTACCCATTTATACTGCTGGGAGGATAGCGACACTCGTGGTTGAGACCTTGCCCAGAGGTCTTAACACAGTGGGGGTCTGATGGGAATTCAAATCACGAGCCCAACACCTCTGTGGATGTCAGTGACATCTGCCTTGGCTTTGGTGCAAAAATTGATAAGCAGCCATAACATAGCCATTTTAGGGGCAGCAATAGCCTAATGGTTAGCAAGTTTGGGACTGAAACGTCACTGGTTCTCTAACCAGACCAGCAGGTAAAATGTGTGGCGGTGGGGGAAGGACCTCCCTCCTCCCCTTCTTCCACCTTCAACGCCTAAAGAGCCCTTGAGCAAGGCCCCCGCCGCAATGTGGCTGCCTACTGTGTGTACTCACTTTGGATGGGGTAAAATCGATAGCCAAATTTCCCTTGTGTGATTAATATAGTATAGCAAAGTTAAAAAAAAATCTATTTCAGGTGAAATAGCCCTTTGAACCAATTTCTTGTTAAGCATTAGCAAAGTCAAACACGTTGATGGCCTCCATTTATCACGACATGAAACAAAAGCACCAAGTCAGCACAAAGTCCAGACAAGAGCCACAGCCAAAAGATTGGCGATGTGTGTGTGTGTGTGTGTGTGTGTGTGTTTTGGGGGGGTACACAATCTTGTACACAATGCTCTCCTGATTGCATACCTTTGGCATCTGCCTTGGGGAAGAGCTTGCTCCAGGCGATTTTAGGTTTCATTGGGAGCGACTGCAGGTAGTTCCTGGCCTTCACGTTGATTATACAGTTTAAATCCTCCTGAGAAGGAGATCCCAGAATACCTAGAAAAAAAGAGAAAAAACAAAACCCCCACACATACATTATAGGAAGGGCATTACCCTCACACCTGCACTGCTCATGGAACGAGCTTTTAAACCACTATATTTTAGGGTCATTAGATTCCAGAGACGGATGGATGTCTACCTATCCATCCATGTATCCATCCATCACTGTTTAAAGAATGAGATGCATAGTACTAGTGCTTGCATAATAAAGGGTTCTTGCAGTTTTTCCAATCCTGATCCATTACAAACTTGTTTCCTCTAACCAGATTCTTTAATATTTTTTGGAGGGGGGCTTTTATATTACACACCTACCTAAAAATGAACATGTGAAGAGTTTGAGTTCAAAAACAGATACGTGCCATTGTCATAATTATGAGAAAAACAACTTTTTCAGTAGCTTCATTTTAAAGATTTTGGAAGCTACTGGAAAAAGTTTTTTTTTTTTTTTAAAGCTACTGGAAAAGGTGTTTTTTTTTTTTTTTTTTTTTTTTTTTTTTTTTTGGTAAAGCTACTTAAAAAATCGTTTTTCCTCATAATTAAAAACAATGGCGCTTATCGGTTTGTGAACTCTTCATGTACACAGCCATTTTGGTTTAAAAAAGGTTTATGGTGCCTAAGTCAACCTATTCACTCGCCCGCTTAAAGGCGGGGCTGCAAAATTTTTAGCTGTGTACACAAACTGTAATATTGTTTAAAATGGGCTTTATACCCCGACAGCAATCAATAACGTTTAAGATATTTGTGGCTTCTGTAATCCTGTAAAAACACAGACCAATCACTGCCTCGCAATGTCTCCCTGCTTGTGGTCTGACCCTACCATGCAGGAAATATAGTGAGATCAGAGCTTGTGCATGTGAAGGGGGGCATGGCGTTTTTTAAGGACCTCCAGGAGCAGAGAAGGGTTTAGCCGGAGACCTGAAGAGATGCTACTTTCAAATTTTGCTAGTTTTCCAGGTTACCAAACCCAGCTTTACCTATTTACATACGACATTACACTCCTATTACCCTTATACATCACTACTCATCACGATATACCAGAATTCTCTAGTACTACTCGTCACCCCACCAAGGAGCTTATCGTTTACCTCCGGTTTGCTTGTTTATTAGCGGGAATACACACACAAAAAAGTTATGGGTAGATTTTTACTTTTTTTTTTTTTTTTTTTAACCAGAGTCATGGCTTCGGACAACGAAGACTCCGTTAGATTTTGGAGATGATCCGGATCAAATTCTAGATCCTGGAATTGTTTAAAGGATTCTTTAACATTGTGATATAGGTTGATTATTATTATTATTATTATTTTATGTAAGAATCAGATTACAGCAGGTTCAGCAGGGGCTGCTGTGTCCTTTGTTAGATTAGTCCTGCTTGGCGGAGGTTTGCGCTCCAAGTGCGCCCGTTTATTCTTGTTCTACTATTTAATAATTTTATGTTATGCACGCACAACATATTGCTGTAGCTGTTTGTCCAGTCGTTGTTATTTTTCTGAACTGTGCATGTTAGAAATTGTATTAAAACTGGCTTTTGTTCTTTGTCTATTTGGATAAACGGATTTTTACCTTCATTAAAAAAAGGATAAATATTCAAGTTAAAAAAAAAAGGGTTGAAAAAAAAGAAAGAAAAAAGTTTGATGAAATGGTGGTTGCACACTTGTTCTTAAAACGCTGTTACCTTTTATATAGTGTCAGAAACCACAAGCCTGACTTAAGGTTGTCTAACAAACCATGTGGTTTGAGAAAAACATGAACACGCTAAAAAGCAGTCAATACATTCCATGACTCGACTGCAGCTGTGGCGCTGTAACCCGAACACAGAGCTAAAACAGCAAAGCCTGGACATCAAACCGACTTGGCTTTCACTAGATCTGAGGTGGGAGTGAATTCAATCTTGCACATGAACCATGTCTTTAAAAGCGCAGTCGCATTCTGTTCGCCACCGAGTGTTTGGGTGTTGGTTGGTGTATGGTTCTCATTGTATTTTGCATACCCGTAATCCAAAATAAGGGCAGATTTAATTTATATCATGTCAAAAAGATAATAAAGAGTTTGAAAATAACGTGGTGTACTACTATTAAGGAGAAACCGTGATGAACAAAATAATCTCAGTTCAAAAGGTTGTATAACATTAAATCTAATAGGAATATTTCCTAATAATTCGCAAAAACACACTCACGCCACCTCTATTTCTTCACTCTCTCATCTGCTGAACCACTTAATCCCGGTAGGGTTGCAGGGAAGCTGGTGCCTATCTCAGCCGACACTGGGTGAAGGCGGGGTAAACCCTGAACAGCTCGCCAGACCATTGCAGTGCCAACACACATATACACACACACACAACCATTCACACTCACACCTTGAAGCAATTTGAAACAACCAATTAGCCTAATGCGCATGTCTTTGGACGGTGAGAGGAAACCGGAGCGCCCAGAGAAAACCCATGCAAGCACGGGAAGAACAAACTCCAACACAGAAACTCCACACACAAACATGCAAACTACACACAGAAACGCCCCAGCCTGGTAATCGAGCCCAGGACCTTCTTGCTGTGAGGCGGACATGCTAACCACTACGCCGCCGCAACATTTCTTCATCCTTTTATAACGTAATAAAATATAAATATAATATAAATAATAACATTCTGGTTGATTACAGATAGAAATCTACCTCTGGGTTTTCAGTGAAGCTTCTTTGTATTGATTTATTTACCTTACAGTCTGCATGCTGTCTCGCTCCAGAATCCAGAAAACATATTAAGACTCTAAATATTCGGGATGAATAACTGTAGCATAATTTCCATTAACCCTCCCACACAGACACCATGCAAAAGCAGTGAGAACTGACGTGCGGTCACAACGTCTTACCAAGTATATGATTGAGTTGGTCCAGATAGTGCTTTCCTGGAAAGATGGGCCGATTGGACAACATCTCAGCCAGGATGCAACCCACTGACCAGATATCAATGGACATTGTGTAGCCCTGATACAAGAGAGAAAGAGTGGAAAAAAGAGACAAAAAACAAGAGACAGAGAACCAAAGACAGAGAGAACGAGTAAAACAAGAGAGAGAGAGAGACCAAATGACAGAGACAAGGAATGAGAGAGGCAGAGAGAACAAGAGAGAGGCAGAACGAGAGAATGAGACAGGAAGAGGAGTGAACAAGAGAGAGAGAAGATGAGAGAAAGAAGGACAGAGAACAAGAGACACAGAACGAGAGAGAGAGACAGAACGAGAGAGAGAAAGAGACAGAATATGAGACAAAGAACACGAGAAAGGCAGAGACAAACAGAATGAAAGAGAGAGAACGAGAGAGAAAGAGACAGGACGAGGGACAGAGACAGAACGAGAGAAAGAGACAGGGAGAATGAGAGAGAGAAAGAAAAAGTAAGAGAACGAAAGAGGCAGAAGGAGAGAAAGAGAGAACGAGAGAAACGGAGACAGAACGAGAGAAAGAGAGAGAATGAGAGAAAGAAAGAGACAGAACGAAAGAGAAAGAGAGAACGAGAGAAACGGAGACAGAAAGAGCGAGACAGAGACAGAACGAGAGAGATGAAGAGAACAAAAGAGAGGGGGAGTGAGGGTGGTAGAGGGGGATATTAATTCAGACACAATTCATCCACATGATGATGTATGCAGGAGTTTCTCAGTCTTACAGCGGAATACTTATTTACCTTGGAATTGAGCATGATCTCCGGAGCGCGGTACCAGCGAGTGGCCACGTACTCTGTAAGGAATCCAGTGTGGTCATGCTCCGGGTCTGCTATTCGCGCCAATCCAAAGTCACAGATCTGAGAAAACAGAAATAACAGTACAGAATCTGACTCTCAGTCTATCATCGAAATACGATCTCACATCAACTAAATCTGACTAAAAAAAAAAATCCAGGCTGTAATACAAGACAAGGTCCAACACAAGATACAAAATGTCTTGATGTACTGAAAAAGAAAAGCATCTCATGAACAAAGCTACTAACACTCATCCCTGTGCTGTCCTTTTAACATAAACATTTCTAATTCCACTCATTCTTGTCACGCCGAGAGAAAAATCGCAGCACCAGCTCCGCCTCCTGTCTTTTTGATAGCAGTACCATTTAGAAGTCGTACAGCCTTGCTGGATTCATCGCGGTCATATAAATCTTATATACCCTTCTATCACAGATCCCTCCAGCAACTCTCCTCCACACGTTCCACCCTGCCTGCACTCTCTTCTCCCGTCTCTACCACACTCTACATTACCATGGATACCTCACCCCAAGGTTTGTATTCCAAACAATAGATCAAAGCCTCGACTATCCAGCAGCACTGATCATCGCTGTCAGTCTGACGCTTGTGGGTGTGGCCTATTCAGGGTTTTAGAAGTCCTAACATGAAATGGTAAGAGCCAAAAGTGTCGGAGTTACATAACCCCATGGTAATTGTAATGCTGTTGTAAACCAATAGGTTACCATGGGTGTAATGTTTCTGTGCATCAAAGCCACAACCACCAACATGCCCCAGCTCGAACTCCTGAACACTCACGCAAGAAAGAGAAAGTGCTTCCTGAATATACGGGCGAGTAGAGATGTGTTTCTGTCCTGGATTGGTCGGATTATGCTGGTACACATCAGCCCCTCATATACAGATGTATGGGTGTGTGTGTAAAAAAAATAACCCTCTTCATAGACTGGTTCTGACCTTGAGGTCACAGGTGGTGTTGATGAGCAGGTTGGAGGGCTTCAGGTCTCTGTGGAGGACGTTGGCAGAGTGAATGTACTTCAGCCCACGCAGGATCTGGTACAGAAAGTAGCAGATGTGATCGTTGCTGAGCTGTTGGGTTTTCAGCAACTTGTACAGGTCCGTCTCCATCAGGTCCTGGACGATGTAGCTGCAGGCGGTTAAGGAATTAATCGACTTTACAGCAGCTCACCAGGATAATCCCAGAGCAAAGCCAGAAAAACATGTGCCTAATTACTCTTTTTTTTATTTATTTATTTTTTTAAATGAGCGCTAGATGACGTTTGGACGTGAATGCGAACAGCACGGAATGATAAAACACAAAGCAATTATTTTTCATTTTGGACCACGCTGAAGTGCTGCGTAAATCTCCCTCACACTAATCTCTAAAGTGCAACCCTCGGGCCTTATTCCTCTTAAGGACAATGGTTGGAAACCTGACTCCTCATTGCAGTGCTGTCTGGCTCTCCAGGCGTGGCCGACTGCTCGGGTAAGGATACACATCGCGCATGTAGTCAATGTGGCGCGCTCTCAGGATGTCGTTGATGCTGATGATGTTCTCGTGGCGGAAGCGCAGCAGGATCTTGATCTCTCTCAGCGTGCGCTGGCAGTATGTCTGGTGCTCAAACGGGCTGATCTTCTTGATGGCCACTCGGATCTTGTTGACATTGTCAAAAGCAGAGCTAAAAGCATGGGGGAGGGAGGGAGTGGGGGAGGAAAAAAAAGAAAGAGACAGTCCACACAATCACATGGGTGAGAACATGTGCAGTGCTAAAGATAAGACAGGTTGCAAAAGCACATCCTGTTAAGTATTTTTTTTATTTTTTTTAAATAATGCAACTACAAGAAACTTTTTTGGGATTACTTTTTTACAGCACATCATCTGAAACAACCCCAGATTTATTAACAATGTGTTACTTAAAACATCAACACAAATGCTGGATAAAATAAAAAATAAAGGTAGTGGAAGCTCTTTGAAAATACGAGATGATATAAATATGTGCAGACAGGAATGAAGTTATCTTCGATCTTCTCATCTGCCGAACCACGTGGGGAGGCTGGTGCCTAACTTAACCGACACTTGGTGAAGGCGGGGTGCACCCTGAACCGCTCACCAGACCATCGCAGTGCCAACACAACCATTCACACTCACACCTAGGGGCAACTTGGAGCCGCCAATCAGCCTGATGTGCATGTCTTTGGACTGTGGGAGGAAACCAAAGTACCCGGAGGAAACCCACAAAAGCACGGGGAGAACATGCAAACTCCACAGAGAAACACCCGAGCCCGGGACCTTCTTGCTGTGAGGCGGACGTGCTAACCACTACGCCACTATCATGCTCTTGTTATCCAGTTCACCAAAAACTCTATAAAGTTAACTTTATTTCATGATCATATCATAACACCAACTAACTACTCCTCAAGCAGGAAGCTCACAATAACAATATAACTACATGAATTGTATGACTTTAGCACATCTACTTTACAAGGGAGTCATCTAATAAAATGAGTTAATCAAATTCAGTTAAAGATAAAAATCACAGATATTCCCAACTTAAAACTTTTCCAACAAAAACCAGCACCAATGCCATCACAACCACGCCTTTACTCCAGCCTCGCTTGCTATACTGTTGTCACAGAGCTAAATGCTAACGTGTTAGCATACATGATCTGTTTCCTGTGTCTATTGTTCCCTAACAAGCCGCATAGAAATTTTTACCTTTAATATTACAATGAAGCAGTTGTCACTTGTTGGTGTTGATTTTAAACAGTATGTATGCGTCTTATTTTAGAAATGACGTAAAAGTAATCTTAATGAGAAGCTAGGTTAGCTTTAGCTTAGACAACATGTGTTTTTGTTTATATACACTTTTAAAGAAAATGTTCTTATCTGCCTCAATATTAGGATGAGATTTCGCTTGTTTTTTTTTTTTTTTTTTTTATTGTTAGGAACATCCGAGCTGGGTTCTCACCCAGTTCTGACTGGAGAGGCTACATGCACAATGCTAACTTGTTGAGCCGCCCAAAATCCTACTACAGTGTAAACAACGACTTGTTTTCTCCAAAACAATCAAATGACGCTTTTTTTTTTATTTACACGGGACATTTTTAGGTTATCACTATTCCTTTTCAATAAACACTAATATATTTTTATACGAAACATCAGCGCGCTAGCTAGCTAGCTGATGAGGTAAGTTTGCTAGCCACCTGATTAGCACACCAGGCTCACCAATGTGTGTGTTGTCTTTGTATCATTACAAATAAACCATAATGTCATTGTTCTCTTACCAGACCATCCCATAGGCCCCTTCTCCGATGTATTGGAGGTCGGTGTAACGCGGGCCCACGTCGAAATATTGTCCTTTCACCGACTCCAGGCAGGGTTTGGGTCCCGCGGCTCCAGTGGCTCCACCGGGCGCGGCTGGTCCTCCAGTGTCGGGGGCGCTGCCGTTCGAGCCTGCGGCCTCTGCTGCTGGTCCCGCTTCTACTGTTGCTGCTGCTGCTGCTGCGGCCGGTCCGGTGTTGCCCGACTCCGCCATCTGTTCCGCTCGGTTCCGACACTCGGTTGTAGAGAGGGGCCTTCAACCGATTTTAGCTTAACGACAGCGTCGTTTATTTCCGTGAAAAATAGCTGCTTCTTTGGACGTCGCTCTTGAACTGACAGTGGAAGGAGAGTCGAAAAAGCGCCCCCTTGCTTCGGTGAAGAGAGAGAGAGAGTGTGTGTGTGTGTGTGTGACCTCAAAGAAAACACGGATTTTACCTCCTGTACCGTACTACATCAGATAGCGCGGGGGAGCGTGTCGTGAAAATGCTCTCCTCAGGGCCAGAGGCGGTTTGCCACACTGCGCATTCGTAGCGCAGCACCACGCAGAGCACGAGTGTGAAGCTAATGTAAAAGCCTTGGCCGACTGCAAGCTATAATTTGGTTTCTGGCTTCATTCAAACCAAGCAGCAACCACTCCTGGTTCCACCTATAAACCGTATATCAATCAATGAATCAATTTATACACCCATTCAATCATTTGCCAAACCACTTAATCCTACTAGGGTCCCAGGGAGGCTGGAGCCTATCTCAGCCGACTGTGGGTGAAGGCAGGGAACACCCTGAACCGCTCGCCAGTCCATTGCAGGGCGATACCCACACAGCCGTTCACACTTAAGGATAGTTTCAAATGACCAATCAGTCTAACGTGCATGTCTTTAGACAGTGGGAGGAAACTGGGGGACATGGAGGAAACCCACACAAGCGTGGGGAGAACGTGCAGACTCCACAAAGAAAACGCCCTCGCAGAGCCCGGGCTTCAAACCTAGGACCTTCTTGCGGCGATGTGGTTCTACATTTTCTTGTCTCTGTCTCTCTCTTACACACACACACACACACACACACACACACACACAAGCAACAAGGCAAAACACAGTAAACTGTATAGAATTGAAGTCTCACATTGACTCACTAAAAACGGTGTTATGCAAGTGTCTTGTATGTTTCTTTTTCCCAAACACCTACACCGATCTGTCCCACTCTTCAAAACAAGACCTATCAAGAGCAATGCACGGGGGCACATCACAGGCCTCACACCGCTAGGGAGTGACGTTGCTCACTACTTTGCTTGATCAGTTCTGGCATCACCTGCAACCTTTCGTGGCTCTGTCAGGCTTCCCAGTGTCCGCAGCACAAGGCACAGGAACACTCTGGCAATGTCTTTTTAGTGGAACTCCTGTTTTCTCCACCTCGGACAGCTGACGCATCAACTCCGCCATGAAGTCTGCACGCCGATTCCAATGTTCACTGCACATTAGTGAGCTCCAAATGCAAATTATAGGCATTTTTTTGTGGCAATGTCCAGTAAATGAAAAAACACTGTGCAGTATGTGCTTGATGTTATTGTTATGATAGACTCCCGGAGACAAAAGGATAGGGGAAATAACGAGGGTTTATTTAATCCCAAAATAAACACGGG
>JBCNYH010000003.1:6330763-6353608 GCA_039654325.1 Tandanus tandanus
GTATCTCCAACGAGGCTAGACACCGAAGTGTGTCTAGCAGGGGTTTATATGGGGAAGTTAATCAGCGCTGGTGATGATGATCAGTACTCGGGGGAGTGTGCTCGCGGCGTGTGAGAGTCGGGGACAGAGTTTGATACGGGTGTACCAGTTATTCTCTGAATGAAATAGTAATGAAAGAGCTGACCTGAGCAGTCAACAACTCCCATTTACCTGTTGTATGCAATAATGGGAGCAGGGCCCATTTCCCATCACTGCCCTTCACCTTCCTCATCACCGTATCTACAAAGATATTATGATACCATGATGGCAGGATTATCTTGAGTTTTCCAGGCCACTGGATGCACTTTCCAGATGTGGAGATCTGGAGCATGATGGTTGACAACCTCCTCTATTAACCCCTGTCCCCCTCTCCATCTCTCTCTCTCACTGCAGCATATATATCTCTGCCTAAATGCTCAGCATCAGTATACTACAAACACACAAGTGTGGCTCCTATTTAACTTTTGCATTTGCAGATTTGCATCCAGGGACAGCGCGGTGGCGTAGTGGTTAGCACCTCCGCCTCACAGGAAGAAGGTCCTGGGATTGGGCGATTCTGTGCAGAGGTTGCATCTTCTCCCTGTGCTTGCGTGGGTTTCCTCTGGGTACTCCAGTTTCATCTCACAGTCCAAAGAGATGCACATTAGGCTAACTGGCTGATCCAAATTGTTTTTGTGTGTGTTGGCTGTGAGATGATCTGGGGAGCTATTCAGGATGTACCCCAACTTCGCCCAATGTCGGCTGAGATAGGCTCCAGCCTCCCTGTGAACCGAGAGGGTTAAGCGGTTTCTAGGGGGCGTAGTGGTTAGCACATCCACCTCACAGCAAGAAGGTCCTGGGCTTGAGTCTCGGCGAGGGCGTTTCTGTGGACGCCTTCACCCGGAGTCGGCTGAGATAGGCATCAGCCTCCCAGCGACCCTAGTAGGAATAAGCGTTTTGGCAAATGAGTACGAAAACTATAGAATGTTAACAAACATTTTAGTAGAACAGAATTTCCCTGTCAACATAAAAACACTTTGTGGGACTACTACCTGGAACCAGTACACACTCTATACTGGTCTCAGCTACCACTGTACTCTCTTTGAAGTGAGTATTAGGTTACAGACAGTGTGGTACCAATTTCACAAGTCATTATATGACACGCATGCGCAATACCGAAGCAGGAAGTATGTGTGGGAGGGTTTAATGTAATGCGCGCATGCGCGAAAATGGCACGCATGCGCAGTGGGACCTGTAGTGGCTCAGACTTGGTCTATGGGGAGTGAAGTGGTTTTGGTTGCGACTTCCTGGTGCAGGAGAGTTTTGTAATGAAACGAGTGTTCGGAACCTGGACTGGGTCGGTACACTTCGCTCTTACACTTGTGACATTTCCGTTCACCATTCGGGCCAGTGGATTGTGGTAAGTTTATTGGATAAAGTGATTGTTATTGTCCTGCAAATATAAAGGAATCCTATATTATGATAGCTTGTAGGTGGTCCATTGGCCTGTGGATCTTTATTATCGTGTAATAAAAGGAGTAAAACACACCAGGGCGTTCTGTCATAGGAAAGTAATCAATAACAGGAAGGGTGTGATGTAGTTTGGAGGCTAATTCATTCATAACAGCTAACCCCAAAACACTTTTCATTCAATATATATATAACCAGGGATGATGATGATGATGATGATGATTGATGTTGTTGTAGGAGTAGTAGTAATAATAATAATAATAATAATAGTTATTATTATTATTGCTGTTTTAATGATGATGATGATGATGATGATGATGATAATAATAATAATAGTTATTTTCATTGCTGTTGTAATGATGATGATGATGATATAATAATAATAATAATAATAATAATAATAATAACAATAATAATGATAGTAGTTATTATTATTATTATTGCTGTTGTAATGATGATGATGATAATAATAATAATAATAATCTATTATTAAAAATCATCATTTTTATCAATTTCCGGTTACTATATTGTGGAACGTCCACAAAAACAGGTAATTCCTGTTATTACTACATGAAAAGTAATTACCAGCCTTCATTTTTATTTTTCGCCTATTTAAGTTATGACAAAAAAATGAAAACAAGCAAAAAATAAACCCCAGCTTGTCTTATCACCAAAAAACCCCAAGCACTCTGCTATGAAGAATTCCCATTTCAGAAGACTTTAAGTTACTCTCTGAATGTGATAAAGTGCTGACACTGACTGAAGGCTTCTCTCATACGATAAAGAAACGTCTCCTCACAGAAAACAGAAAAAAAATGTGTATACGTTACTTTGGTTGTACATTACTATGGTTACATTACTATGGCTAACAATATAACTAGTTCTTATCATAGTTGCTATTACAGAAAGAGTGCGAGTGCGATATGAGACGTGTTACAGCTGGAATTATCACCACAGCTGCTATTATAGACAAATAATCATCACTTCCTGACCAATCCAAAGATTTAACAGTGATGTGGTACGAGGAGCGTTATTCTGGCTGGAGTTATTTGTGTGTCAAATATTTAATGCTGTGATTCATTCCTGGCAGAATCTGAAGCTGTTAGTCAAGCTGCTTATAGCACATGTCGAAGTGCATAAACACGTAGTGCAATAATTACTATGGAAATATGCTGGATATTTCTTTACTTATTCATTCTTCAGCATGCTCTAGTCTTGACTGTTTTGTATCTCTGACTATCCACAGTAAATCCATCAACACCAGAGCATCAAGTATCTGTACGATAAGTTCTGTCTCTATGTCGTCTGCAGCGCATATCAAGGCCCGTTGCACATTGTACCCCGGCTCAGACATAAAGCGTTTCCCAGTTCCAGATAATAAAGTGAGCTGGGTGACTGTATGGCCTGATTACAGTCCTGTCAACTACACTGCACCATGTGTGCTGAAGAAACCTGTCTGGGCTGATCCAGATATCGGGTTAGTCATTGTCTTCATGTACATTTTTAGCTCGACTAATCACCTTGAAAATTTTGAGCCTGTGCTACTGGAAGAGGTTATGCTGTTTGCATTTCAGCCGCTAATGGATTTGTTTCTCTTTCAGTTCTTTTCCTCCGCGGTTTAATGCACTCGATGGGTCTGTGGATAGGCGGAGCCATGAAGGAGACTACAGCATACATGATGGTCGTCCTCTGTAAGCCGAGCACTTAATCATTAGCCTGTGCTTTTATACGAGCTCACTTTCCACCACAACCGTCTCAGACTCCATTTTCATTTCAACCTCTTTCAGCAACCCTAGAGGAAGAACAGGCCTGAATGAACGAGGACTTCTTGGTAGGTGGGGTCCTAACCATGCTGCGGACCCCATCGTTACAAGGTACAGTGTTCCTGCACGAGGCGTATTTACCTCCACCAATGGGGAGGTTATGAGATCGGTTGTGTGTGCCTGTGTCCACGAGAACTCAAAAACTAATGGACGGACTTCCATGAAATTTTTATCAAATGTGGGTCTTGGGGGAAAATGATGAACTGATTTAATTTTGTGCACGATCTCGATCCGGATCCAGGGCGGTTTTGGAGTATTTTTTTAAACACCGCACGATAGGGTAAAAAGGTGGAAATCACCCACAGTGCGCCTGGACAAAAAAAAATAAAATTGGACCACAAGGGGGCGCGATAATTCTAGATCATCTGCAACTACAACTCATGTAAAGATGAGATTCCACTACCTTGGTGGAGGTCTGCACTCCCTGAGTGCATTTCTACTTACAGACATGCTTTTGTCTCAGTCACACACTTTTAAAAAAAAAAATTTTTTCAAACAACCTGCTGTGGAGTAGAACATGTGGTGAAAAGGAAATTAAGGACAGAACAAAAAGTCCTGTTTTCATCCCTCCGTCATTTATGTATACTGCTGATCCATCAGGGTCACGGGAGGAAACTTGGATCCAATCACGACTGACCTTGGGTGAGAGGCGTGATACACCCTGAACAGGACTAACGCGGACACAAACAACCATTCACACTCATATTCACACCTAGGAGCAATTTGGAGTACCTAGCTGAGCCTGTCTGCATGTATTAGGACTGTGGGATGAAACCGGAGTACCTGGAGGAAACCCATGCAAACACGATGATTCATACTGATTACCTTTGCACTCACTTCTAAGTAAGAATAACTCAGGAATATTCCTTCATTCATTCATTTATTTGCTGAACTTCCTACTCCTACTAGGGTTACAGCGAGGCTGCGGTCGATCTCAGCTGATTTTGGGTGAAGCTCAGCAGTCCATCACAGGGCCAACAGCAGCACAACCAATCACACGCACACCTAGGGGCAATTTGGAACAGCCAATTAGCCTAATGGACGGTGGGAGGAAACTGGAGTACCCAGAGAAAACCCACACAAGCACGGGGAGAACATGCAAACTCCACACACATACACCCTCGTCAAGCTCGGAAGTCGAACCCAGGAACCTCTTGCTGTGAGGTGGACTTGCTAGCCGCCGTGACACCGTGCTGCCCAACTCAGAAATAGTTTCTATTTTTTGAAAGCTAGTTAATGACATCATTGATGATCCGAGAAGATTAATTGTAACTGTCTACAGTCCATAGTGCTAAATTTTTATGTCGGCTGAAAGGATGATCAACATCAAGCTGTCCAGAGTTCACGAAGTGCTTTTAGGAGGATAAACCTATCAGATCTCACGTTATCACATTAACTCCCACTTAAAGTCCTCTCTGTGCTGTATTGATCTTACACCCTCGTCGTTTGTTTCTGACAGGATTTTAAACCACACGCAAAGGTACAGCTTGTACAGTGACACAGCTTTCAATATACCTTCATCAAGAGGCAAGAAAACGGAGCACATGACTGTTATACTAGAATTATTGCACTGGATATCTGTGTCTTATATCACTCACTCACTTATTTGCCAGACTGCTAGGCTGGAGCCTATCTCAGCCGACACTGGGCAAAGGCAGGGTACACCCTGAACAGCTCACAAGACCACCGCTGGGCCAGCACACACGTAACCATTCACACTCGCTCCTCCAGGCAATTTGGAACAGCTATTTAGCCTAATGAGCATGTTTTTGGACTGTGGGAGGGAACCAGAGTACCCCGAGGAAAGCCACAAGCCCGTGGAGAACACTGGCGGAAATGATCGAGCCTGGGACTCGAACCCAGGGCCATCTTGCTGTGAGGCGGACATGCTAACCACTGATATGGAAATATCTTTTGATTTTGGTGATCATTTCTGTGAGGAGATATATAGTTAGTGTTTACTGAAGGATTCGCCGGTTTTTCATGCGGTTTTCCATCTCTAAATCTCTCTCTTCTCTCTTCCTCTCTGTCCCAGATGGAAACGGGACCCCGCAGGCAACCGCGTCCTTCATGCAGTCTCGAAACGTCCCGTGTTGCAGTTTGTGTCCATCAAGAGGAAAGACTGTGGAGAATGGGCCATCCCAGGGGTCGGTGTATAAATTTATACAGCATCTACTGTAATTGACATACAACTCAAAGTAGACGGTACCAAATATTTAGAGTTATGACTCGCGTATGCATTCTTGGAGTTTGCCCATCTGTAATCTGCGTTCAGGGTATGGTCGACCCAGAAGAGCTGGTGTCTCTGACTCTGCAGCGAGAATTCTCCGAGGAGGCTTTGAACTCTCTCGAGGGCTCTCCGGAAGAGCGCGAAAAGCTCCACGAGCGGATCTCCAAGCTGTTCAGTTCACCAGGTTTTCAGGTTAGAAAGGACCTCTTTAGAAAAACGGTGACAGCTTTCCGCACCGTGTTATAGCGTCGTTCTGTCTCCCTCTTAGGTGTATAAGGGTTACGTGGATGACCCAAGAAACACAGACAACTCCTGGATCGAAACAGTTGCTGTTAACTTTCATGATGAAACAGGTAACAAGCAGTTTAAAAACACCTCACCCGGGTCACTGCTTCATTGCCACAGGCTCGCTAAAGCATTTCAAGGGTCTCCACTGCTGAGTTTGACACAGAATTTCACCTTTGATTTCTGGTCGGTAGTAAAATCATAAAACGCATATATGCTAGTGCCTCAAAAACGTGTGTAACACGGGTCCTGATGTTTGTAGTGCAATGTCACACAGCATACTGACTCACTCTTGCTGCTTTGTTCATTCGCCACAGATCCCAGTACTCCAACATTGCACCACATGGTACATGGCATGTATACTGTACTTATGACTTTCGACTTATGACAGGGTTCGGTTCCTACGTCATGGTGTAGGTCGGATTTTGTCGTAAGTCGGATCACGCCACTTAACTATGCTAATGCAGTAGCAACATCATAATGAAGGATATAAAAACACATTTCTGTGACACATGAAAGCATAACTAGCAGTATAAAAAACATATGGGGGACAAATATAAAATAATAAAATAAAATATATATATATATTTTTTTTAAAGAACAATTTCTTTACTTTTTCTCCTGCGGTTGACTTGCACACTGGGAGGGGCTTGCAATGGAAGGGGAGACAGGCTTATTGGGAGGAGGAAGCTGGAGAATCCTCGGTCGGGGGCCGCACAACTGACGTATTCCTCCGCTGCGTGCACGAATTAGTTCATATTTCTGACGCAAACGTCGAAAGTCACAATCCTTAATGACTTATGTCAAGAGCGTCGTAACACCGAAACGTCATATGTCGCGTCTTTCGTAAGTCAAGGACTCGCTGTATAGGAAACGATATAAAATTCTGGCAAACAGCCAACAAGGATAACATTTTCTGCTTGTAGTATTTTTCTATGTAATACCAACATCACACGCCAGCTTTGAGAAACACATTTCACCAGTAGGATGTGAAAATGTTTTTATTGGCGTGCCTGTTTTCCTGTAAAGTTCATGTGAGGTAAAGATCCATTTGAACCAGCTTGGCAGGGAAAATGGTCAGTCTGCCAACACATTTCATCTTTATTGATAATTTTGTTAGATAGTTAGCTGCTGTAGTGAAAAAGACACGAGTCTAATCATTTCACTCTGCAATTCGATACCAGCTGTTAAAATGTCTGCTTTTCTCCTGCAAGGCAGCTGAAATAAGAGCTTTAAATTCGCCCCAAACAACCCCCCCCCCACCAATGATATGGAGATTATATGCTGTGATCAAGACTAAAGTCCAATGTATATATTGCCTCCCCATCACACACGACCACCACCAACCAGGGAGGGGTATAAGCAAGAATGTGCCTCCTCTGTAACACGTGATGGTGTCATCCGCATCTTTACGAACTGCTGCGCATGCACCGCTAGTCACGTACCTTGTTGACGCGCCACTCGGGAGCTCTTTATTTCTTTTATTTCTAAGTTCTTTTAATTCCTAAATGTAAAATCCCATTCCAGGATTTATGAAATTTAAAACGTGAATAAATCCATGAAATCTTATTGTAGCATTCTGAAACATAATAGGCTTCGGGACATACCCCAAAGGAGCAAGCATGCGGAATTTGATGAGGGTTGGCAAAGTCTTTCTCGAGAGATTGCTTGGAAATTGTCAAGCGGAACGGAAAAAAAAGAAAGAAAAAGAAGCATAAACAGAGAAACACATAAGGCTTCCTGAGCTATCGCACACACTGTTCAAGATAACAAGCACAAACATTAGCTGGATTTACCTTTTCAGAACAAAGTACAATAACACAGGGGTCAAAACATGACATTTATTCTGTTTGCACACATTTATGATGTGAGGAACAGCACAGCATCATCACTTTCACCTTTATAACGCTACACTAACTTAGCTAGCTTAGAAGTTAGCATAGCAAGTTAGATAGCTCATGTAGGGCACGCCTGTTTCCGAGTTTGACCCAACTCGCGCGCTAGCCAAACTGGGAGTGACTGGGAACAACACTATGAAATAGAATGTCTTCTGATAGTTTTTAAAGTCTGGTTCTCCTTGTGATTCAGGCGACAGTGTGAGCGAGCTGCCTCTGCAAGCCGGCGACGACGCAGGACAGGTGAGCTGGGTCGACGTCGATTCTTCTCAGCACCTGTACGCCAGTCACTCGCAATTCCTCCAGACGGTAGTGCAGGAACTAGATGCACACTGGTAACAGGAAGGAAATGACATGATATGAAGATACCATTAATAAAGGATGAGTTTTTTTTCTTTGTAAATACTGATATTCATCCTGCCGTCCGTGTTGTGTTCTTGATTGTAACTGATGGTCTGAAACTGTGTTTATTCTTGAAGTATGTAAACTACATACTTATATATGAATAAAGTGGCTTATATAAGGCTTTTTTATGTAACTTTGTGTCACTGATGTAATAAATCCATTTCGAAGGCTCCTGATCACACAAAATCATAGCGTTTGTATTTTTTCTTAATGTAAATTAAACTAGAAGCACCCAGAGAGCGCAAACCTCCATGAAACCAACTTTTTAATGAATTTATTTTTTATTTATTTACAAAAAAAACAGCGCCCTCTGCTGGCCCTGGTGTAATACCACACTTCCAAAAAAATCCCTCCTATCTCACAATGTTAAAGAATCCTTTAAAAAGTTGAACATAAGCTCATTGGTGAAGATAAAAATATGTTGACACCAATTTCTGCCTGATCATTGTACACTGGTAACATCCATCTGTCATCCATACCACTTATCAATCAGGGTGGCAGGTGAAGCAGGAGCCAATCCCAGCAGACTTTTGGTAAGAGGCGGGGTTATACCATGAACAGGTTAAAATAGAGACAACCAACTTTTACACATATTCACACCTATGGGCAATTCAGAGTAGAGAGTTGTCCTTATCTGCATGTCTTTGGACTGTGGGAGAAAACTGGGTACACCGAGGAAACACAAGCACAGAGAGAACATGCAACTGCCACAAAGAAAGGTTCCAGACACAAAACTGGTAGCAGTTCCTCCCACTCTAAAGACATGCACATTGAGTGTGTGTGTGTGTTTGCTGCTCTGCAATGGTCGGAGAGTCAGCTGAAATAGGCTCGAACCTCCCAGCTTCTCTAATAAAAGATAAAATTGTTCAGAAAATTACATGACTTGACAATATGGCTCTACATTCAGATAAGAAAAAAAACCTATCCATTGAGAACTGTGAGAAAGCTTTTATTATGCAGCCAAGTGATGCCACCTAGTGGTCAAATTGAAAATTGCAGTAGTGCGCTCGGAAATATTTATTTTTAATCCAACTAACATACACACTGTGAAACATAATGCAATAACGGGTTCGAGTCCTGGGCTTGGGAGTTTCTGAGTTGAGTTTGCATGTTCTCCCTGTGATTGCATGGGTTTCCTTCGGGTACTCCGGTTTTCTCCCACAGTCCAAGGACATGCACGTTAGGCTAACTGGCTGTTCCAAATTGACCCCGAGTGTGAGTGTGAATAATTGTAGATGTGCTGGCCCTGAGTGTCGGCTGAGATAGGCTCCAGCCTCATCATGGGGTGGGGTTACTGGCCGGATGTGCCCTCCTTGGATCCGTATCTGGGGCTTAGCTAAACCGACACTGGGTGAAGGTGGGGTACACCCTGAACAGCTCGCCAGACCATCGCAGGCCAACACGTGTACAACCATTCACACTCACATACACACCTAGGGCCAATCTAGAGCAGCCAGTCAGTTTAATGTGCATGGTTTTGGATCATGGGGGGAAAAACCAGAGTATTTAGAGGAAAATCCACACAAGCACAGGGCGAACATGCAAACCCTACACAGATACGCCTGAGCCCGGAACCCATGACCTTCTTGCTGTGAGGCAGATATTGTCACCACTACGCCCTGAAATATTAACCTGTTGCTGTAATCAGCAGTAATAGTGCTGGAAATTAACAGCACGGATTATTATAGTGTTATACATAACATAACATGATATTATTATTTGCACAGTCCATGAAAAATTTAAAAATAAACAAACAAACAGATAAATAAACAAAGTAAGGTTACATGTAATTAAAACAACTAAAACTTTTTATAAGAAGAAATTCTTATCACGATGATTTTTTAAATAATATTAAAAAAAAAAATTTAAACTTGTAAAAATGTACAAATGTACACCACAGAATTCTCTTTGTTGTGCCTTGACGTATTTATTTATTTTTGAATAAAAATAAATATTTGACTACAGAAGATTTTTGTAAAAATAAATAAATAAAAATGTATTCACCTCATTGGCATTTTAAAATACAATTAAGCAAAATCAGGGTCACAATAAAAAGGTTAAATATCTATAACTATTTAAATATAAAAACAAAACATCACTCACAGCTCTTGCCTGGGTCTGCTGATCACGTGACCCATGTAAAAGCATTTTTTAAATGTATAGACATTGAGACGGACTGGCGCGAGTTCCTACTTATGACATCATAACCACGTCACAATAGATATATGCTCGTTATGTTCGATTCGTCACAAAGGATACGCACGTGTCAATTACGTTACTATGGATACAGGAGGTGCCTGTTACGACACAATATAAATAAGAGTGAACGACAGAAAAAAGTCATTGTGACCTCCGGCTTGGTGAGTAGTGCCTAACTTCCTAACCTGGGCTTAAGTTTTACCAAGTTATTCCTTCAAATGTTTCAAATATCGGATTATTCTTATGATGATGATGATGATGATGATTATTATTAAGATTATGATTTTTTTTATTGTTGTTTCTGCATTACTACTAATGCTGTTATTATTCTTATTTTTATGATTAAAAATTGTAATATTACTAATATTATGAATATTATTTTTTATTACTATTATATTATACTATTCTTATTGATATTAAAATTATTTGTTTTTATTGTTACTACTACTGCTGTTATTTTTTATAATGAAGATGCTGAAGAATTTTAATATTACTAATATTATTATATTATTTTGTATTACTACTATTATTATTATTAGGATGATGGTGGTGATGATAAAGATTTATGAAGATATTATCCTGGGTTTTTTTTTTTTTTTTTTTTATAAACACTGTTTCTATATTCATGTTTTAAGTCATTGTAAATTCCATTCATTTTTTGTTGAATGAGTTTAGACTGAACTGAATTAAGCTCATTGGGTCCCATGTGCTCAGTTGGTTAAGTTCTGTCATGTTATCATTTCAGAAATTTCATTAAAACACCAGAGACTATAAATACTGTGATCATCAACAGAGCACATCAGCAACAATCCAGTACTGACCATCAGCAATCATTACTGACCATCGTTGATCATTACTGACCATCCTTCTCTAATTTGTGGTAAGTCGCCTTGTAATCATTTATCATTTCATACTTTTAAAAATTTTATTATTAATCCTATACATAATAATATCACAATAGTTTCTTATCGTTCTCTTCTCTTGAATGTTATTGTATTGATTCCTTTTCCTGAACGTACACTAAGGCATGTCTGGTTAAAACAGTAGGTTAGTGTGATGATAAATCTACAAAATGTTCAGTCACTGGTTCATTTTAATGTTATTGCTTTTCTCCACCGTTGAGAGATTTATTCGGAGGATGTTTTTCCTTTTTAGGTATATTAAGCCCAATTCCATCATGTATGCACTGTATGTGAGTGGCCTGCACCCCTGGGTCACTGAGGAGTTGCTAGCTGGGAGACTGAGCCCTGCAGGACACATACACTCTGTCCACCTGTGCAGGAATAGGAAGACCCGCTCCTTTCTAGGCTATGCCTATGTTAATTTCCTGCTTCGAGATGATGGTAACACAAACCACCCAGAAGACACGGGTGTTCCCTACATTATTACTGAATTTATTATCAGTTTATATCCTGCTTAAGGTTTAAATGAATAAGCTGTAATTGTTTTCCCCCCCCACAGCTGAAAGAGCAATCAGCATGTTTAACTTCGAGCTCCTCCTGGGACGGCCAATGCATGTGATGTGGTCAAAGTGGGAGGGATCCGTCAGGGACCCCAGCACCAAGGCAAATCTCATCATCAAATACCTGGACAAGTCCATCGACAGCATGGCCCTTTTTGACACCTTCTCTTGCTTTGGCAAGGTTCTGTCATGCAAGGTTGTTGCTTTCAAGTGTTTGGATCTTAATAATCTGTGAAGCATGATTAGCAAGGTTTTAATACCTGTATGAGCTCCGCTTGATACAAATCCTGTGTGTTAACATGGAACGTCTCTTTTGCAGGTTGCCGGCGATGCGAAAGGGTCAAAAGGGTATGGCTTTGTCCAGTTCGAGGCGGAGGATGCAGCGGAATTGGCAATGAAGCGGCTAAATGGGATGCTGCTGAACGACCGTCAAGTGTAAGCCATGTGTAAAATTACTACTAAACTGTTTTTAGGGGGGCACGGTGGCGTAAGGGTTAGCAGGTCCGCATCACAGCAAGAAGGTCCTGGGTTTGAGTCCAGGGCTCAGCAAGGGTGTTTCTGTATGGAGTTGGCATGTTCTCCCTGTGCTTTTGTTGGTTTTCCTCCGTGTACACCGGTTTCTTCCCACAGTTCAAAGACATACACATTAGGCTAAATGACTGCTCCAAATTGCCCCTAGGTGGGAATGTGAATGGTTGTGTGTGTGTTGCCCTGCGAGGGTCTGTCGAGCTATTCAGGGTGTACGCCGCCTTCGTCCAGTGTTGGCTGAGATAGGCTCCAGCCTCCTCATTACCATAATAGAAGCGGTTCAGCAAACGTGAGGTACATTGGGATGACGTTTTGTTCATTCATTCATTTGCCGAACTGCTTAATCCTAATAGGGTCTCGAGGAGACTGAAACCTACCTCAGCCGACTCTGGATGAAGGTAGGGTAAATCCTGAACAGCTCACCAGTCTATCACAGGGCCATCACCATGAACATTCACAATCCTAATTTGCCTAATGTGCATGTCTTTGGACTGTGGGAGGAAACCGGAGTACTCAGAGGAAACCCACCCATGCATGGGGAGAACACGCCTTCACCAAGCGCAGATCTCAAACCCAGGAGCTTCTTGTTGTGAGGCGGACATGCCAACCACTACACCACCATTCCGCCCCTGGAATTTTTGCACGAATTCCATGTGATGTTTTTTGAATGAAGTCCTTATATAAAAACTAAAAGCGGGGGTAATGACTAAGTGTGCATTGGTTTTGTTGTGTTACAGTGTGATTGAGCAATTTAAGCCCTATGAGAAACGTGAGGCTGAGGCGGTTCATCCAACCCCATTGTTCACCGCCAGACAGATGGGCCGAGTGCAGACTGCAGAGCGACAGGCCATGCAGTTCATCCGCCATCCTTTGTCTCCTCCTTGCTATAAATATTGCACCATTCCTCAGGTACACATTATCCCAAATTACCACGAGATGAGACTGCACAACTAACTGCTACTGATCAGAAGGGAACAAGATGAAATAAAGTGACTAACGGCTGTGGGTATCTGTGTGTTATAGGTGCAGAAAGCTGTCCCCGGGGAGGACAGTGTCCAGTCAGTGAAGGCTGACCCCGGGGAGGACAGTGTCCAGTCAGTGAAGGCTGACCCCGGGCAAGACAGTGTCCAGGAAATGAAGGCTGACCCCGGGCAAGACAGTGTCCAGTCAGTGAAGGCTGACCCAGTGGATGACAGTGTCCAGGAAGTGAAGGCTGACCCCGGGGAGGACAGTGTCCAGGAAGTGAAGGCTGACCCCGGTCAGGACAGTGTCCAGGAAGTGAAGGCTGACCCTGGGCAGGACAGTGTCCAGGAAGTGAAGGCTGACCCCGGGGAGGACAGTGTCCAGGAAGTGAAGGCTGACCCCGGGGAGGACAGTGTCCAGGAAATGAAGACTGACCCCAGGGAGGACAGTGTCCAGGAAGTGAAGACTGATCCCGGGAAGGACAGTGTCCAGAAAGTGAAGGCTGACCCCGGGGAAGACAGTGTCCAGAAAGTGAAGGCTGACCCCGGGGAAGACAGTGTCCAGGAAGTGAAGGCTGACCCCGGGGAAGACAGTGTCCAGGAAGTGAAGGCTCACCCCGAGCAGGACAGTGTCCAGGAAGTGAAGGCTCACCCTGGGGAGGACAGTGTCCAAGAAGTGATGGCTGACCTAGGAGAGGACAGTGTCCAGGAAGTGAAGGCTGACCCCGGGGAGGACAGTGTCCAGGAAGTGAAGGCTGATCCCGGGGAGGACAGTGTCCAGGAAGTGAAGGCTGATCCCGGGGAGGACAGTGTCCCGGCTGCAGAGACAGCCTTGTCGACGGACAGTGTCCCGGCTGATAAGACAGTCCCATCAGTCGACACAAGGGTAAGAACAAAATCAGAGCAGCACACACCCACACAATATCCTGAAAGCTTAATATTACAGTACATTAAACATGTTATAATCATAGTATAGACTAATTGTGTGATTATAATTTGACTACTACTAATAATAATAATAATATTGTATGTTCCCAGGATGTACCCACACACCCAACCCCTATGAGATGTATAACACTCTACCTGTTGGAGTCCTCTCTGGTCGATGAGCAGGTTCAGATGGCATGTGAGTTTCACACTCATATATACACAACACAAACACACACATACATATAACTCTCTCACACACACACACACACACACATACACACACACACACACACACACACACACACACACACACTCCTACTCTACAATCCACTGCTTTTAATGCAGTTTTTAATCGCTTTATGCTCCCCCCCCTGCAGACGAACACTTGTTGCCCCTTGTTGAGGAAATCCATCCGACTCAACCCAAGACGATCACACGGATGCTCATTGAAGGGCAAAACAACTATAACATCATGAACATGATTTCAGACCCAGAGCTGCTGCGTACCAAGGTGAGCATCGCCTACTCCAGCATTATACCGTGTTTCAGATCTAATTCTTAAAAATATTCGACACTGAAATTATGAATATGGAAACAAAATTCCACCCACCAAATCCCTCATTCCTCGTGTGTGTGTGTGTAGGTGGGTGTAATGGAGGCTGCATTGAAGGCGAGGGAAGCTGGTCACAGTGGGGTAAGGATTTTAATCGGATTAAATCTAGACATGTACTAATAATCACTTCCTTGAATTCCATATTTTGAATTGAATTCGTATTTAAATATTTACCACCTCATCACAGTTGACACAGCCATCAAAAAGTTCAATCCTCATGTTTGCCTTCTGCTCTTCTTTCAGGAATACCAGAGAACGCTCTTCACAAAGAAGAAAAACAGACGCAAGAAGAACAAGCGCCGATAATATTTACACGCATCATTGGAAATAATGTAAAGTGGTTTATGTCTTAATGATGAAGGTCCAGCCCTTGCAGCAGGGGTTTTAATACGAACTGTTGGCTTATTTTAGCATTTTTTATGTTTTTATAATACAAATTACAGGAGTTTATTTTGAAAAATATGAGCTAGTGGAAAAGTATTGAATAAATTTTTTGGGAAAATCCATCATGGTCAAAAATCTGCATTAATCCTGCTATCAGAAATAAGGATTTTAATGTTTTTTTTTTTCATTTCGTTTTCATCACCTCCAAACGACGTTGTTAAAACTACAAATCCAACTCTTGTCTGCTGAAATATTCCACGTGGCTATGATTAAAACATTTCAAAAGCTTTCTAATTAGCATAATTAGAAGTATACCTGTATTGGGGTGTCAGCAGTGACAGGTCCTCAGGCTGAAAATACATCTATAATGGCTATTATTTAGAACAGCATTCAGAAAGTCATTATCGTTAATAAGAGACAGGCTGAGAGTCAGCATTGCTACAGACAGGCACATGTGCAAAGTGGAAATGTTCATCTGACAAACACACACACACACACACACACACACACTATTGCACATTAAGGATTCAATATTTTTATAATGGAGTCAGGTTTCAAATCAAAAGTGATTTTAGAGTCAGGAAATTGTTCTGAGAAAAATAATGCAGGCTATAATGTACCCAGCTTTCTTAGTGTCCCTCGCTCCAGTCACCATCACACATGAACCTAGTGGTGTACTTCGAAAAAATTCAAAGCATTTTTTTTCCTAAACCAGAAATATAATTCTACAATATTTTGACTTCTGGTTGATTTTCATTAATCCTAAGCCTTATAATATATAACAACAACAACAACAACAACAATAAATCACTTTGCATTGCATTTTGTAACATATTACCTATTGCAACTGTAACATATTGCAAAATTTGCTTTAGGCATTTTCCCCAATTTGATGTGGTTGCCAGATCTGCTTTTTCAATTTGATGTGGTTGGCATATCTGCTTTTTCAATTTGATGTGGTTGCCAGATCTGCTTTTTCAATTTGATGTGGTTGCTAAATCTGCTTTTTTCAATTTGATGTGGTTGCCAGATCTGCATTTTTTTTTGACGTGGTTGCCAAATCTGCTTTTTAAATATTTTTATTTTTTACATTTGATGTGGTTGCCAAATCTGCTTTTATTTTAAATTTGATGTGGTTGCCTGATCTGCCTTTTTTTTTAATTGATGTGGTTGCCAGATCTGCCTTTTTTTTTTCAATTTGACGTGGTTACCAGATCTGCTTTTTTTTTTTTTTTTTTTGATGTGGTTGCCAGATCTGCTTTTCAATTTGATGTGGTTGCCAGGTCTGTTTTATTTTTTTGATGTGGTTGCCAGACCTGCTTTTTTAAATTTGATGTGGTTGCCAGGTCTTTTTTTTTCCGATTTGATGTGTACCTGTGGGGTTACAGCCTGGTGGGAATGTTCAAATTGGGCAAAAGTGACCTGGCAACACTACCTGTGATTAGTCTACAAAAACTGTTTGAAATTTACAACCAAATTAAAATCCTGTGTACGCTGACGGCTTACGAGCTCAAGTTCCTGCTACGGTTTGTTGGTTTTCTCCTCAAAGTCATCTATCATGGAATGAATCAGCTGGATCATGGCTCATTTGGAAGGACCAACCACAGCCATGTGCACAACATGGAATCGATTAGAATGTTCGTAAAGTGAGCTTTCTCCACAGGGAGTACGCCACGACCCCTGTCTTTCTGTCCATCGGTCTGTCCGTTGTCTCCCTCACAGAGAGCAGAAGTAGTTGTGTACTGGAATGGCTGCTGCTGCGGAGAGAGAAATGCCTATACTGTCTCCTACACTCGCTGCAGCCATCGCAAATTCCTTCTCGCGGTCTTCTGTCTGTACCAAAACCCCAAAAAGTTCATGTCAAAAAGTGCAAATAAAAACAAAACCATCCAAGATAAACAAACAAAAAACACACACACACACACACCTCAACTCTGATTAAGTAGAAGATATTCACGTAGGCGGCTCCTCCCAGCAAACCTTCATACAGAACTACCGCAAACACAACACCAACATTGGGCCAGAAGAAGAAATACACCGAAATAAGCAGCACCACAGCATTCACACACTGAAAGACAAAAAGAAAAGGTTGTTGACAAAAAGAAAACTTGGGTGTCAAATTCTGGAGCCAGGAATTTTTAAAACACTCTAACATTGGGAGATTTAATGATTAAAAAAAAAATTTTTTTTTTTTACATTTTGTTTGCTATGGGGGATTTCTGGGCTTGGTGGAGGTTTGTGCTCCCGTCGAAGCTAGCTTTTCATTATGCTCCAAATACAGCACGTCAACTGTGTGTGTGTGTTGGCCCTGTGATGGACTGGCGAGCTGTTTAGAGTGTAACCTACCTTCGCCCAGAGTCGGCTGAGATAGGCTCCAGCCTCTCCACAACCGTAGTAGGATTAAACGGTATGGCAAACGAATGAACCAGACATTTCATATACATACCTGCAACAAAGACAGCACCCAAATCCTCCTGGTTTTAACGCAGTAAAGCGAGGTGCGGGATATGAACACACCAATCTGGTACAGAGTCTGATACCTGAAACAAACACACTGTTAAATATCACACAGACTTGCACAAGAATAAAGAAAACGGTGAATAAATAAATCGTACCAGCGGTACTGTTCAGCATGAGACAAACTGGAAGCAGGGAAGTAGAGCAACTCCAACTGCGGAGAAGGGGGGGGGGGGGGGTAATAAGATGTGATTTCTTAATTCCAAATGAGATTAAAAAGAACATATAGATTCATTTCCAGCACATCAGTGCTGCTTCATAAGGCACGATGCCTTCAGTCTTCAAATAGTATCATTCCTTTGTAATTCGTTGCCATAGTGAGAAGCCATTTGTGTGCTTACCAGTCCCTGGTTAATGAAATATTCAGCAAAGTAGACCAAGCACAGAGGCACAGTAAACTTTAGCAGACCCTGAAACAGTGAGAGACACACACACACCCCCCCCCGAAATCAACGTTATATTAATAGACTCTAGGTTAATATTGACAACATTACCATTTTTACAAGAATCTTTATTTTATGGGTTGAAAATGGCTCAAAATCTACTAAAACGGCACCATCTACTAGTTTAAAATCATCCTGAATCTTGCAAAAGCTGATGTAGAGCCAACTGTTTGGTACTTCTCCACTTCATTACTTTTTCATATAAAAGATGAGGGCGGCCCACGTCCACCAGCCCTCGCGCTTGAACAGAAGTCTGAAACTGCACTCACTGTCGATTAGCATATCATAGCCACGGTGTCAGCAATTCTGTGTGACGCATCCACACCTTTCCTGATCCAACTTCCACCAGCCAGTTCTTCAGAACCTATCCCAGCCCCTTGCATTCATTTTTGGCATATTTCGACAGAACATAGTGGGTGGAGTTCAGAGGCCAAACACAAATGCAGATGCAAGCAAACAAAAAGTAGTGGCATGTGCACCCATGCATGCACAACCACACACACACACACATATATATTCACATACACGATAGACGGACACACTGACAGAGTGTGACACACAGATACACACACACACATGCACACAGACAGACATGCACACACTCACTCACTTTCAGGATGTGTAGTTTGTCTAAGAAAGTCAGCGGTTCCATGCGTTGGTCCTCTATCAAAAAGGAGAAAATATTTCTACCATGAAAATCTTATTCCACAAACACATCACACTCTCACAATACAAACAACACTCCACTAAATAAAATATACAACATTCACCTCTCCCTTTCTCATCCTGAATGCTCTCTTCACCATCATCCACTATTAAGGGCCGCCGTTCTTGAAAATCTTCTCCAGGGGACAAACACACGGACCTCCACTGTGGGAACGACGGTGGGAAGTCGAGAAGGAGGAAGTAGCTGGAAGGAAGGAAAAGAATAAGGATGTGAGGAAGTAGGAGAAAAAAAAACACAGCGACGAAAATGCTAGTGGTGACGCAGGGTTAGCTTTCAGAATGTCGGAAGACGTGCTCTTACCTGATCATCATAACGACGGGGATGATCAGCATGATCAGCAGGGTAACCCGGGGTGAAAGCCCAGCCTGTGTAAAAGCAGAATAAAGAACAGCGCCAGCGACTCCTGCACCTCCTGTACCCGATCCCCATCCGCTCAGCACATCACTTACAGAGGGACAGAAAGAAAACTAGTATTAAAAAAATCTGAATGTTTATATCACAGGATGCTGCACTAACACAAGTTTATCAATCCGAATAAAACAACTCCAAGCCTATTACACCAAAAAGAGCACTCAGAGAGCGCAAACCTTGGCCAAGCCCAGCAATCCCCCAGATGAACCATCTATCCATCGTGCTCCACTTATCTGAGGTCGGGTCGCGGAGGCACCAGGTCTAGAAAGGAATCCCAGGCATCTCTCTTCCCTGAGACACTCTCCAGCTCCTTCTGGGGATCCCAAGGGGTTCCCAGGCCGGACGGGATATATATTATCCCTCCAGCGAGTTCTGGGTATGCTTTGGGGCATCCTCCGAGTTAGATGTGCCCGGAAAACCTCTAAAGGGAAGCAACTAGGAGGCATCCTAATCAGATGCCCGAACCACCCTAACTAACTCCTTTCGACGTAGAGGAACAGCGGCTTTACCCTGAGTTCTGAAGCTCTCTTACAATGTTCAAAAAATCCTTTAAAAATATTCCTGGATCCAGAATTTGTTCTAACTTGTCCAAAGCCTGGCCTCTGGTAGAAATTTCATGAAAATCTGCACCTAATTTTTTGCAAATAACAGAAACTACATAGCACCCTCTGCTGGGCCTGCAGGAATATGACACTTAAACAAAAATCAGTTTATCTTACAATATTAAAGAATCTTAAAAAAAAACCTCCTGGATCACGAATTTGATCCGGATCATCTTCAGAATCTAATGGAGTCTTCTTCGTCCAAAACCCCACCTCTGGTAGTATTCCACACATAACCTTTTGTGTGATTCTGCTACCAAACATAAACCTATGTAATACATAAAGTCCAGGGTAGAAGTCATAACACTGATACACTAATACCACATGAGCTGACACACAAAGCATGATTCAGTTAGGCTTTTAACCTGGCTCACCTCATGCAATAAAAAGAATCGATTCAGATTTGAGTCGAAGTGAAACCAATATCGCTGGCTCAAGGACAGGGCTCAGTTAATCCTGTGGAAGACAGGACTGGGGCGTTTAAATGCAGTAACACTTCCAAATAATCATCCCTGTACCATTACACTTCAATCCTACATTCTAATACAAAACATTTTTATTTGCTGTCGATTCTGCTGTGTGATGCAGTGGAGCGATCCGTGTAAGCAGAGCCGTACCTGCTGAAATACACCGTGAGGGACAGGAAGGAGGGCTCGCCCAGTCCTGAACTCACACTGGCAAAGATCACACCTATAAACAAAACCAGTGACAAATGACTCGGGACAGTTAGGAATAAGACACACACACACACATACTCCTACAGATATACATCTTACCTAATATACTCATCCACACAGTTGAAGAAAACGACACCACCAAGAAGCTCGTCGTTGCCGTCGCGACACACACCAGAATACGGAAACTGGTAATCGCACAAGGAGACAAAGTATTAATCAAATACAAAGCCTTCTATCATGTGTGATTTATAGAGCAGCAAAAACCCAATCTGATCCCAAGGTAATGTTGGTAGAGTTCCGGGCTAGGCGAGGGAGTTTCTGTGTGGAGTTTGCATGTTCTCCCTGTGCTTGCATGGGTTCCCTCCGGGTACTCCGGTTTCCTCCCATAGTCCAAAGACATGCACATTAGGCTTATTGGTGGCTCCATATTGCCCCTAGGTGTCAGTGTGAGTGGTTGTGTGTTGGCCCTGCAGTGGTCAGGCGAGCTGTTCAGGACATACCCCACCTTCACTGAGTCAGCTGAGATAGGCACCAGCCTCCCTGCAACCTTAGTAAGATTAAGCGGTTCGATAAATGAATATTTAAAGTAACACCATTAAGAAAATGATGGGTTAGTTCTATATACAACGATGCATGGACACGGGACAAACACCCAAAATGAAGTTGATGGATTAGTTCTATATACAGCAATGCATGGACACAGGACAAGCACCCAAAATGAAGTCGATGGGTTAGTTCGATATACAGTGATGCATGGACCAGGGACAAGAACCCAAAATGAAGCAGATGGGTTAGTTCTATATACAACGATGCATGGACACGGGACAAACACCCAAAATTAAGTTGATGGATTAGTTCTATATACAGCAATACATGGACACAGGACAAACACCCAAAATGAAGTCAATGGGTTAGTTCTATATACAGCAATACATGGACACAGGACAAGCACCCAAAATGAAGTCGATGGGTTAGTTCTATATACGGAGATGCGTGGACACAGGACAAGCACCTAAAATGAAGTTGATGGGTTGGTTCTACACAGCGAAGCACGGACATGGAACAACCATCCAAAACCATACTTCATGACTATGGTAGATGGGTTGCATCTGGACACGGGACAAACACATGACAATCATCCAATACCATATTCCATGACCATGGTGTGCCATTCACGTGGGCATTGGGAGCACCACTATTATTATTATTATTATCTTATTTATTAGTATTTTCTTTATTTATTTGGTTATTCAGAGGCTCCAACTGAATTATGGGATACTGTGCTATAAGTGTAGTGTGGTACCTTCGGATACTACAGCTTTAGTTTGACATTTGGGTTACTCTGTAAATCTGTATGCTAATAATAAAGAATTATGATTATACAGACACAGGCTGTGTATACACTGGAAGGCATTACCCATAAGGCACTTTGTGTAGGAAAAATGGCGCTGTCAGTTTGATCAGTAGGGTGGGTAAGATGTCAGCCAGAAGAACAGCCTGAAAACAAAGAAAAAACAACATCCGCTTGTTTAATCTGCACAGAATAAAACCCAATAGAAAAAAAAGATTTGCATAGTTGGCCCAATCACAGACGGGCAGAAGTGTCCGAACACTTTTCCTACTTCTGACCAGTTGAAATGAAAGTGCAGGATTTAATGTGTTAATGACGTACTGCGGTGGAGACGGGGTTGCAGTCATATCGGCTGCTGTTGCTGCTGTTTCCGCTGGACGAGTGTAAGAGCCCTGGAGTCTACAGAAAATACACACAGGGAATAATGATGAAAACAAATCTGCTTCAAATGTACAGGGTAGGGGAGCAAAATTTACAAAACTGCTACGACCTAAATTTAGCGTGTCCTTCTGCGAAACCATTTTCAGCCTGAATGACTTGAAAATCACCAGTTTTACAGCTGAGTTTATTGTTTTCTATACTCCGTTTCACAATACTTGGGTAAGTCTTTGTTGGTTGGTTTGTACCACAAAAACCTTTGTAAATTTTGCTTCCCCACCCTGTATTGTCACTGATCAGATTCATTTTACTCCGTTATCGCACTGACATTAATAAACCGCTCACTTCAGTGAAATTCAAACATACCGACACGGTGGCATTCTGAGACTCCTGCTGCCTTAAAATGTCATGAGCAGCACTCAGCATCACAACGTACGCAAAGTTATTACACAGACCAAGCAGCCTAGAGAGAGAGAGAGAGAGAGAGAGAGAGAGAGAGAGAGAGAGAGAGAGAGAGAGAGAGAGAGAGAGAGAG
>JBCNYH010000003.1:6401610-6438640 GCA_039654325.1 Tandanus tandanus
GTCGGCTGAGATGGGCGCCAGCCTCCCCGCGACCCTAATTAGGAATAAGCGGTTCAGAAAATGAATGAATGAATGGTATACGTGATTCCATATCCGGGATATATGAGGACCTTCTTGCTGTGATGCGGATGTGCTAACCATAGACATAAACAGAAGACCGCCGTCTTACCCGAGACCGGTTACACTTGACAACTAGGCTTTATACATGTAAACAAGCTGCAGGATTGAGAAATGTTGCGTCGTTTTGCACTTTATTTTGCGACGAACTGTTACACGTGCTGGTAAAATACCATGATACAAGTAAAATTAAACAAATATTTGGATTTTTTTTTTTCTGGAAAAGAGAATAAATAATAAAGAATGCAATTATTCTGTAGATACAATACAAGTGAAATGTTATTCCTTGCGCTTTCGAGATACTGTTTCCATTGTTGGAACAAGTTGAGACACAACATTCAACACCCATCTTATTGGAATGGTAGATTTTTGTCCTTGGTAATATGGCGGCCACATAAAGGCACACCATGCGGGAGTCTTGTCCGTTATTGTGTTCATGTCTATGGTGATAACCAGTACACCACCGTGCCATCCCCGGCTGAACTCAAAAATAAATAAATAAAAAAAGACATTGATGTTAAATGTAGTTTCTGTTATGGATGTCCACAAACTGTTCTGCATTTATTTTGTTATCGTCCAGTTGTGAAGAAATTTTAGGAATTTAAATGTACTTTACTATATATGAACATTTAACTCTACTGTGGAAAAATGCATTGTTTGGTGTCCCGGAAATTAGTATACACACACACACACACACACACACACACACACACACACACACACACACATACAAATACAACCATAAGTACATTCTAAGACTGAATCTTAATAAAATGTAAATGCGTGGGATAGAAAGCATGCTTCATTGCTTTTAATGAAGAGCCCAAACAATGCATTCTCTCTGTTAAATACTCCTAAAATTAAAAAGCAATTTAAAAAGTTACAAATTTGACTGATTTAAAAATCTTTATGCCGACCTTTACCCACCTAGTGTTCATGTAACAATGGTATAAAATGTTTTTTCTTCCTGATTTTTTTGCTGTGTATACCTGTTGCATGTCATGTTTACTCCCATTGTTGATACCTGTGTTTGTTTTAACCCAAAGATGTAATTTAAATTTGTAATAAATTTTTGAATTAAAAAAAGGCCTTGATAATGAGTCTCGAGGCCTTAAAGGACACTGTGGATTCTCAGCAGACCCACCTAGAAAAAACACTCAAGTCTCGCACTTGCTTCATTTGATAATCTTATGTGTAGTATTTACGATACTGTAAACCTCAGAAAAGCTGCTGTAGTCATAAATACTATGATTCTTATAACCTACTGAAAATTCAACCCATTTACTGTTTGATTTTATAGATTTACAGTTATATAACAGTAATGAATAAAAACAATCACAACAATTTCCTTTTGAGTGTGGTTCCTGTCAACGTTTCTTCCTCATGTTGTCACAGGGAGTTTTCGTTGCTGCTGCCTTTGGCTTGATCATTAGAAATCTAATTGTACAGTGGTGCTTGAAAGTTTGTGAACTTTAGGTTCTTCCACAATATTTTGAATAAGATCCAGGTCAGGTCTTTGACTGGGTCATTCTAAACCATAACACTTATTCACCTTTAACCATTCATTGGTAGAACGACTTGTGTCTTTAGGGTTGTTGTCTTGCGGCATTACGTTAATCTATTCCTTGAGATTCAGTTCACAGACAGATGTCCTGACCATTTTCCTTTAGAATTCGCCGGTATAATTGAGAATTCATTATTCCAGGATGACAAGTCTTCCTGGCCCAGATGCAGCAAAACAGGCCCAAACCATGATACTAGTACCACCGTCATGTTTTATAGATGGAATAAGATGCTTATGCTGGAATGCAGTGTTTTCCTTTCTCCAAACAGAACATCTCTGATTTAAACCAAAAAGCTTTATTTAAGTTTCACCTGTCCACAAAACATTTTGCTAATACCCTCCTGGCTTGTCCACCTGATCTTTAGAAAACTACAGATATGTGGCAATGTTGTTTTTAGAGAGTAGTCACTTTCTCCTTGCAACTCTGCCATGCAAACATTTCCATTTCCATTTACAACATTTAGCACTTATCCAGAGCGACTTACGGAAGTCACTATCAGCGAATACATTCTTATATGGTCCTCTAGTGCATAGACTAAGTATATCATTATTCAAAACCCATTGGGTAGACGTTTGTTTTATAAATTATTTTTGTGTGTGTGTGTGTGTGTGTGTGTGTGTGTGTGTGTGTGTGTGTAACATAGTGCTAATCCAAGTACTGCCGAAAAAGGTAGATTTTCAGCCGGCGTTTGAAGACACCCAGTGACTCAGCTGTGCACACCACTGTTGTTAAATCATCTCCTGATGGTGGACTCAAGAACATTATCATTAGCCAATGTGAGAGAGGCCTTTAGTTGTTTAGAAGTTACTCTGTGTTTGCTGCCAATTACACACATTGCTCTTGGAGTTTGTTGGTCGAGCGCTCCTGGAGAGGGTGACAGAGGTCTTGATTTTTTTTTCCATTTGTACACGATCTGTCTGACGGTGGATTGGTGGAATCCAAACTCTTTAGAGATGGTTTTGTAACCTTTTCTAGTTTGATGAGCAATAATATCTTTCAGAAATTTTCTTTTTTTGGGAAATGATATACCTCCAAATAATGATTGTTATCCATTTCATTGAAAACTTCTGACTCCATTTGCATCTTCTACTAATCCTGGAGGTTCATATAATTTTGCCACTCACTGATATGTAATAATGGATTATTTCCCTCAATAAATACATAGCCAAGTGTAATATTTTTGTCTCATTAATTCAATTGTGTTCTCTTTGCCTACTTTAAGGACTTGTGTGAAAATACAAAATTCACAAACTTTCAAGCACCACTGTATGTTTAACCACTAGATGCTGCTATCATGCCATTAAAACGGGAGCAACATGAAATGAAGACATGCCTTTCTCAGGTATAGTTACAATAACTGTGGGGGCAGTGGTGGCTCAGTGGTTAAGGCTCTGGGTTACTTATCAGAAGGTTGGTGGTTTAAGCCCCAGTACCACCAAGCTGGCACCGTTGGGCCCTTGAGCAAGGCCCTTAACCCTCAATTGCTCAGTTGCATAAATGAGATAAAAATTTAAGTCACTCTGGATAAGGGCGTCTTCCAAATGCTGTAAAATGTAAAATGTAATGTAATAAAATAGTCTAAAACTTTTGACTGCATGCAGCATGACTGTAAATAAAATGAGCACTCAACCTTAAAGTTTCAATAAAAGCATTTTCATTTGCCTTTTAGACTCCTGTCGCCACCGAATGTGAGCAAACGGGAGCTATACAAAAGGGTTCCATCTGCCCGATTTGTTAAGGTGATCACCAAATTTGGTGTATGAGCACACCCCCCCAGGGGCGAGTAGGATGGGATTATCTATGGGTCACTTTGGCCTTGTTTCAAGGTCACTTTGTATATATATATTGGACTTGTCAAATGGTCCTACCGACACAAACCTCTGGATCACTGTGGTCTATTTTTGAAGTTTGTATTTGGGGCGACACGATGGCGTAGTGGTCAGCATGTCTTTCTCACAGCAAGAATGTCTTGGGTTCCTCGGGTTCGGTGAGGGCTTTTCTGTGTGGAGTTGTGTGCATGTTCTCCCAGTGCTTGTGTGGATTTCCTCAGGGTTCTCAGGTTTCTTTCCATAGTCCAAAGACTGCACAGTAGGCTAATTGGCTGTTTCAAATTGCCCCTAGGTGTGAGTGAGAGTCTGAAGGTGTGTGTGTTGGCCCTGCAATAGACTGGTGAGCTGTTCAGGGTGTATCCAACCTTTGCCCAGAGTCAGCTGAGATAGGCTCCAGCCTCCCTGCGACACTAGTAGGATTAAGTGGTTCGGTGGATGGATGGATGTTTGTATTTGCTGACTGATTTCTGACTCTCGGAAAGGATTATGGAAATGAAAGGCAACTCATGATTTTGATTTCAGAAAGGAGTTGATTTTATTTTGTCTTATAGATAGTTGCCTCCTTTTAATTCTTTAATTATTTACAGTATGTAAACAAGTGAAAACCTGAAGTGAAAAACAAATACATCCTTGATCTCTGCTGTTGTCAGCTTTAAATCAAGCAATATCTACAGGATGAATGACCTCAGTAAGATGGTTCAATCGAATGTCTTTGATGGGTGATGTAGTGAGAATCAAACCTTATTAAGTTGTGTATTAATATATCCCACCATGTTTCCAAAGATATTCCCTCTAAAAAAGTTACTCTGGAGGCATTGCTAAGTGCAGCAGATACATTACATTTACTGATCAGAAAAATCCATTAGTTCTGCACTGTATAAAACTCAGTGGTGTGTGTAAAAAAAACAAAAACAGTATTACATTACTATATTTTATATGAAAGTTTCAGCTTTTGTACAAATCCATTTTGCGTAGACTAAAAACATGAAATGTCTCAGTATTGTAAATAAAAAAATAACCACTTTCTTACATCCTCAGGTGTAGTGAACTAGGCAGGGGAGGAGCGAAAGATTAATGTCTTTGACTTGAGAAGAAGAAAAAGGAGAAGAAAGAGAGAAAAGCCTTGCAGACCCGCAGTCCAAAAGCATTCAGGTTGGTAACAGTGGAGATATGATGGAAAAGTTCTGGTTAGGACACAGAGACTGTAGTGCTTGCTTTAGGGTTGTCTGCTGTGGGTGAATGTGTTTTTTGTGTTGGTGAACTTCTGTTGGCTGGAGGTGAATGCTGGGTTTTAGGTGATTGTCCTGATGTTTTTGGTACTTGAACCGCAGAGGCGTCCTCCTCTGGCTCCTGCTGAGAAGCTGTGGCTGGAAAAAAAGTTAAACTTCATTAATGCTCATTATTTGTCGACAGTGCAGTGGCTGATTGCCTCATATTACCGGGAGCCCTCATGTCTGTATTCCTTATGGTTTTCTCTTTTTAGTTATGCTGCCATATTCATGCCAGAGTCCCTGCTTGCACTCACTAAAAAACTTTCTTCTTTAACCATTACAATGTTATGAGCATACCTAACGACCTCTCCCCCTCTATGTGATTTTGTTGAGGTACACATGCTACTTATAAGATATCAGTGATCCTGATGCTTCTGCTCTCTGAATCCTGTTCTCCTGGTGTGCTACTACTGGTTGGAGTTCTGATCTTAGAAGTCCCTCGCTTCTGCTGATGATGATCCATATGGACCTAAATATATACTTAGAAACTGTGAAGATGACTTTTGACTGCTGATAATATAAACTCTTTTAATGAAATGATTTCGGACTACAATTCCCATTACAGTTATAAGATAACCAACCAGACTTCGTGTTAATCTATAGTGAAGTTTCTGCTACTTGGTTTGTTTTTTTATCTGGTTTCACGCAAATGAGGACGGGTTTCCCTTTTGAGTCCGGTTCCTCTCAAGGTTTCTTCCTTGTGTTGTTTGAGGGACTTTTCCTTGCCACCGTCGCCGCAGATTTGCTCATTGTGGATGTGTGGGGTTTATAGAGAAATGTTTAAATCATTTAATAAATTTGTTTTACTATGTAAAGTTGCTTTGCGACAATGTCAGTTGTAAAAAGCGTTATACAAATAAAACTGAATTGAGTTGCCTCTGTGAAAGAGATGTTGAACGTATACATGGTGAGAATGTGAGTGTTGCAGTCAGTGTGGATATTATGGATATTATGGAGGCGATTCTGAACAAAATCGGGTACTCAGAAATTCATGAATAGTCTGTATTTACAGATATTGATTTCCTCCAGGTAATCCAGTTTCATTCCAGAAGACATACACATTAGGCTAATTGGCTGTTCCAAATTGCCACCATTTGTGAGTGTGAATGGTTGTGTGTGTGTTGCCCTGCAGTCAACTGGCGAGCTCCTCGAGGTGTACCCCATCTTCGCACAGAGTCAGCTGAGATCGGCTCCAGCCTCCTTCCGACACTAGTAGGAGTAAGCGGTTTGACAAATGAATGAATGAATGAATGAATGAACGGACTTGTCTATTGGCTTCAAGCCTTAATAGCTTAAAAGAAGCTGGGTACTCTGGAGAAACCCATGAGGACACGTGAAACTATGAGGCAGTAATGATACCTACTGCAGCACTATACCACACACACATTTATTTTTCTGGGTTCATTTCTCGGATACATCTTCTTTTATAATTTTTTTTTTTAATCAAGACGCACATTTCATGGCCAAAAATATGTGTATCTGTAATATCCTATTACAGATGTTGTTCACATTTTGTTACTGTAACAGTGGATTTCTCCAGGACTGTGGGATTTGTGAGGTCACCTTCCAAACTCTGCTATTACACATAAACATGTGTAAATTTTCATTATCAGGTGATTTTTACTTACATTTTTTCAAAGTTGCAATCTGCTAAAATCCATTTGAGAGTTTGCATTAAACAGTATGAGAAGACTGACATTTCCCTCCCGCAAGAGCGCAAAATAGGAAAAATAGGGTGTGAATCCTCAGTTCATATAAGTCAAGATAACAGCATAAATATCAGTATACAGATATTAAACTTACAAATCAGGTATAAACTAGTGAACTTCTGAACAAAATAAAACTAGGCACATTTACACATATGACCTCATGTTCACACACATCAGACGAACATTGGCTCATTAATATAACCCGAATGGAATGGTATAACCCACCGTTAGTTACATGAAAATTTCTTCCATATTTACCGTTGTATACACGAGAATCACGTGACTTTTCGCAGTACAATGGCGCCCCCCTGTGTGCGGATTTATTACTTTAATTTTTTTTCTTCACAAAGAAACTATAAAGGTAGGGCGTATTGATGTGTAAAGACATGTACAATGTATGCAAGTTTTGGGTTTATTGTCCCTTTAAGGTTACTATTTAAAACAAATACCTTTTACCATGATGTATTTTCATTAAATACCATAATTTTGAAATAATATCCTATTCTGTTAGAAAAAGATAGGCATTTACGGTGATCATTTTTTCCCAGTACATCTCTTACCTGACTGTGTGCAGGATTTCATGTGCTCAGGCCAGTGCGCTTGTTGGCAGGGATAATCACAGTAGCTGGTGTTCCAACAGCAGTAGAAAATGGCCTCCTTCTTACAGTTGGCACACCACTGCTTCTTCTTTGTTTCATCCACAGCCTGCTGTTTCTCTAACTCCATCTGTTTCTTCACCTCTGACACAAGCCTCTCCCTCTCTTGCTCCAAACTCTGCCTCATCTCTGCCATGGTCAGTTCTAATGCAGTCATATAGCACAATCATATACAGTAATTACCAAGAAAGGACAATCAATGTACAGTGAAATTACAGATTATTGTACAGTTAAACATGTTTGCAAGGAGAACGTACCCAGATTATGTTTCATCTCTGAAAGTTCTTGCTGATGCAGCCACTGGAGCTTCTCAATCTCAATCCTCAACCTTCGTATCTGCATCATTAATGAAGAACAATTATGATTACTTAACTGTATGAAAAACAAAGCTGTATTGAGCATTATTCAGTAAAGTAAAATTCATACGGCTGTAAATGCAGATGTGTGAGGCAAACCTCAGCGATAGTGTTTCCTGTTGTGCTTTTAGAAAGGTCATTGTATATCTCACTCACTGTTCCCTTAATAGCATCCATTATCTACAAAAAAAAAAAAAAGCATGACTTTAGCTTTTATTTAGGCATGCCAGTAACTGACGAAAAATACACCACTGGTCATGTATTTAAGGCTGTGGAGATTATGCTTAATTACATACTTTAGTGGTGTACTTGGCAATGTCAGCTGCGACATCAGCGGAGGCAGGTGGGGTTAGGAAGTCCCCAGATAGGACTGAACTAGAAGACCCAGACAGTGGCTCTTTTGGCTGGACAGCTGAAAAAAAGACACAAATTAAATTTTAGAAAAATAAACCTTTTATATTTACAAGGAGTACTGAATGTTCTGACATTGAGAATTTTAAGTCCCATGGAAGGTAGCATGACTGATTATGGGCTTGCATTCACAAAGAATCTTAGCAGCACAAAGAGTTCTGCCAGGTGGAGTTTCTCCTTAAATCCAGTTTACAAAACTGCCGAGATTTACTAAGAAACCAAATAAAAAAATTTCCTGAATCCAGAATTTGATCCAGATCACCTTTCCACAGTCGTCCCTGTTCAAAGCCCCAACTCTGGTAGACATTTCAGGAAAATCAACACAAATCTTAAAAAATAATAATAGAAAAGAAAAAAATAACAGGCTGGGCATGCTGTAGTATGATACAATGATGTAGTATGATATAATAGATGTCCTCTCTCACAGTCAGCGTGTTGACCTAATGGAAAAAGGTCAAAGTGTTATGTTAGTCAGACTAAAACTGGAATTTAAAAATACATGTAAACACTAACTTGACTTTCTCAAAGTCAAATTAACCCAGCGAGATAGCTCGATCATAGTCGAGCTTTTTTGACTCAAACTGGACTCGACACTGTGCATGGTCTTTTTGAAATAAGTAGATGGTAGGAAAACACAGAACAGTGATCGGTTTATAAAAGGTGGTGGAACAGATCTCTAGAACGACACTGGATTTAAAAGGATGCGCAAGCAAATCTGTTTGGTGGAAGCTCTTTAAACAGTCTGCAACACCAGTAGTCAACAAAAGACGTTTCTTGACCAAACTCTGAAACAGAGCTTTATTTTTAAAGTGACAATTTTTATATTCTCAAGCATTATTTTTAAAAGTTAGGTAATTTAAAAGCTATTTAATTTTATATTATCATTTAAAATTGCTTAATTGAAATGTGAAAAAGAACAACCTCAAAATATCATGATTTTATTGTGTTTATTCGTTACAATCGCATGATAATGATGTAATAAGTGGAGACTGTATAGTTAGGATTCTGATTCACATTCTCTAACTAGTTTAAGTAGCTTAATTTTGTTTAAGTAAAGGGGTATAGCAAATTCACATACGGAAAGCCGTGGGTATCCTACTATAGATGACATGTGGCTTACAAAATGATATCAGAGCATATCTGAGATCACCTCTGTGCATTTCCTTTAAAAAAAGTAATGTGCAAAAAGTAGTAAAGCATGCAGTACGTGCAAAATATACAGAGCTATATATATATATATAATTATTTCACAGCTCAACAGGATACCAATTTGCCACCATTCAGTTATTTTGATGTGTAATGTAATAGGTGAAGCGGAAAAAGCCCAGTACTAAAAAGCTGAAACGGGGCATTTCGCCAATTATTATAGCTGAGTTGGACATACTTTAGGAAATAAATAATTTCCTGTCTTCTGCTTGTATATTGGGACAAGGACAGTGGGCCAGTTAAATGGCCTATTCGAGCTATAAACATAACTTTAATGAATTGTGCATTAAAACGTACTGAATGTTAAAAGAATCCTTATAAAATTATGGGATTCAGAATTTGATCGAGATCATCGCCAAAATTTTACCCTCCATTCACCCTGAGGACGACAGATGCCATCTGATCTTGGAAGCTAAACAGAGTTGGGCCTGGTTAGTTCTTGAATGGGACACTGCCTTGGAATACCAGGTGCCGTGGAGTGTTAGGGAAAAGATCTGGCAACCTACCCTATAAAAAAATTCTGTGAGCATAGTCTCCAAGAGTCCGATTCAACTAAAGGCACTAACACAGGGGAGCCCAATCCTGTTCCGGGTGATCTACCTTCCCGAAGGCGTTCACTCCCAACTTAATTATGCCCACCTGACCATCCAATCATCCAATCAAGACTTAAGACTTGCAAATGAAGATTTAAAGTGATGACTGGATTTGACAGATGGGCCCCATTAGAGTTGGAGTTAAAATCTTTAGGGAAGTAGATCACCAGGAACCGGGTTGGGCACCCATGCACTAATATATATATATATAACATCTCCAAAATTTAATGCAGTCTTCCTCGTCCAAAGCCCCGCCTCTGGTAACATTTCAAGAAAATCTATACTGAATTTTTGCATAGTCCTGCTCACAAATAAAAATACATACAAGGGAAAAACATAACCCTCTTGGTGGAGATATAAAGAAGGCGGCCTCGGTAAATCCTGATGCTAAGAACATCACAACATGTGTCTCATAATTATCAAAAAAGAATATCATCATGAATGGTTAAGGTGGTAGTAGTCTGTGCAGTAAACAAAATCCCAATGTATGTAGTCATGAAAGAAAATGAAATGGCTGTTGATTTCAAACATTAAAATAATTATATTCATATGAAATATATTTGTGGCAGTCTGTCAGGTGTCAATTTTCATCATTTCCAATAGCAGATGCCACTGTAGTGCATTGATGGATTCTTGTAAAAGAAAATATATTTGACAGGTAAGCTTTTAAATTTTTCATTCATGTTCAGGTCAGTCAGTTTTCTTTTTTTAGTCATTAATGTGACATGCAATGGTTTTCATTTATGAGATAATCCTTAAGCTAAGCGAGCCACTTCACCCAAGCCAACCACGATCAGTGTTATGTTATGACATCATAGTCCGCCTCTGTATAGCACAGACCATTTTTTAAAGTTCAGTGACATTAAAAATATAAAACACATGTACGACATTTCAAGATTTTCTTTTTGCACAAAATCATCAACACTGACCTCGAGTACATCTTCTAGCTCTTCGTATAACTATAAACATGAAGTGTCTACATTAGGGTTTATTCTGCATCCTTTTTTTTTTTGATCTCCAGTGGGAGTGGACGTTACCTTTAACAGACTGCCTAGTCTGGTAGCGGGTGCTGGAATTGCTGGAAGCTGGGCTTTGAGAATTTGAGCCATGTTGCTGCTTCTGAACCTTCTGCAGGTGCAACTTCGGAGAGGATGTCTGCAATTTATTCCCAGTCTGGTTAAAAACCAAGGATGCCTGACCAGACTGTGCGGTCTCCTTGGGCAGCAGAGGGCGCTGTTTCTTTACCACAGTGGACATGGAGGAATTCGCTGCAGAAGCAGTTGCTGGTACAGAGATGGTGCTGGCGGAGGTGAAAGGTGGTGCAGGGGTGGTGTTTGGTGGCTTTAAGACTGGCTGGATTAAATCTCTTGTGCTGGGGTTGGAGGATGAAGCAGAGGATACTGTGGATGGAGAGACTGATGGACTGGCAGCAGCCAGAGCCTTTCCTAAGTAAAAAATAAAAAGATAAAATCAAGTTTGTTTCCTTCTAATATTATTACAGTTATTATAACAAATTTTGAGTAAATTTTTAAAATGTAAATGGTACACACAGCGCATCATTATTAAATCTCCACTACCCAAAACACTACATCAGCCGTTTTCCAGAAACATGTAATGAAACTTAAAAAAAATCTGCTGTTTCCACGCAGGGCGGCCTGGTAGTGTAGTGGTTAGCACATCTACCTCACAGCAAGAAGGTCCTGGGTTCGAGGCGTTTCTGTGTGGGGATTGCATGTTTTCCCCATGATTGAATGGGTTTTGTCTGGGTACTCCAGTTGCCTTCCTCAGTCTAAAGACATGCACATTAGGATAACTGGCTGTTCCAAATTGACCCTATATGTGTGAATGGTTGTGTGTCGGCCCTGCAATGGTCTGGTGAGCTGTTCAGGGTGTACCCCACATTTGTGCAGTGTTGGGTGAGATAGGCTTCAGCCTCCTAGCAACCCTGGTAGGATTAAGTACCTTAGCAAATGAGTGAGGGTTTCCATGCAGGTATATGAATCAGTTACTTACAACACACACACACACACACACACACACACAATATATAAGCCATAACATTAAAACTACTGAAAGGTAGGTTTTAAAATTGGTGTGTTCGAAGTGGCACAAATGGGCAAGCCTAATGATCTCAGCAGTTGTTGTTTGAAAAAAGTCTAAATGTAATGGCGAGATGACAGTGGCAGAGCAAAAATGGCAAGTCATGTGGGCTGTTCCAAGTGTGCAGTGCTTTATACCTACCAAAAGTGGTCCAAGGAGGACAAACCGTGAACCAGCAAAAAAAGCCATTTTCACGTAAGACACAGCGATGCCTGTGGGGAGCAAAGGCTAGCCCATGTGGACTGATCCTACAGAAGAGCTAATATACAACAAGCTGCTACAAACATTATTGCTGGCTAAGATGGCTATGTGCATGCTGACCCGTACCTACCAACGAAAGCACCTACAGTGGACATGTGTGCATAAAAACTGGACCATGGAGCAATGGAAGACGATGGGCTGGTTTGATTAAGTTTTTTTTTCCATGTTATCTGGACAGCCGGGTACATGTGAGTTGCTAACCTGTAGAGGAGATAGCACCAGTAGAAACTAGGAGAAAAGGCAAGCCAGGGAAGGCATGTCATGCAGTCTGGGCATGGTGGACTGCAATCTTCAAGTCAGATTTTCAATAGGGTTTAAAATCCCTAAGCTCCCATGGCAACACTGTCTTACAAGTGTGCTCCTGCGACAAGTTGTTTTGCTGCTCTTTGGAGTTGCTTTGTTGTCGATGCACAGTGTTCTTTTTGGATCAGCTGATAGCTGATCCAAAAAGTTGCATGGGCTCTGATAGGCCATGCAACAACATTCACCTTTTTCTCCTTCAGCTCCTGCGTGGTCAACTTTGTGCTTTCAGACAAAGCCATGTTGGAAGGTAAACCTTCTTCCCATTGATAACTTTCTGGCAGAAGGCAGCAGGTTTTCCTCAAGCATTTGATGATATTTTGCGACATTTATTTTTCCCTTTATCTTGACAAGTTCCCCAGTCCCTGATGCAAACACCCCCACAACAGGATGCTACCACCTTCACGCTTTAATAGGCATGGTGTTATTTGGATGGTAAACAGTACTGGCTTTCTGCCAGATATAGTGTTTAGTGTGGAGAACTTTTGATATTGCTGTCACATGCACACAATGACTACTCTTTGCCAATAACTCCTATAAGTGCTTCAAAGTTGCCACTTGTTGCCACACACACAAAAGTATGTCTCTTGGTAACCTCTCTGACCAGTTGCCTTCTCACTCTTCCATTCAGTTTGGAGGGACGGCCAGATTCAGGAAGGGTCCTAGTAATAAACAGTTTCCACTTCTTGATTATGAACTTTACTTTGCTCCTAAAGATCGATAAAACCTTTGAACTTTATGTATCAATTTTCTGACTTGTGTCTGTTCACAATTTGATCCCTGTGATCTTTTGACAGTGCCTTGCTACCCATAGTTGATTATTTGCCTTTGGTTACACTCCCATGCACTTCCCTATTGGCAATAGCCTTTTCCAGCAGGATAATGTGCCCTCTGATAGAAATGACATATAGTACACTTCATTTTATTTTGCTGTTTTATCTTATCCTCGTCTCTCTGTCTTGGTTATGTAACCTGTATGTCCCAGTCACATGTCAATTAGCCTTCCAATGTCCACCGTGAGTTGAGGACAGCACTGCAGATGATCTGCCACCAGGTCCAGGACATATAAACAAAGGAACAATGCAACCTTTACACCTTATCAGGACACCTGGTATTTTCTCCCCTCCTGACTGTGTTCCGTTTTCTTGACCTGACCACACCCGACAAAAAGGTGTGTCACTACTCTCATAAAGGTGTCTCTATAAGGTGTATAGGTGTGTCTCTGTATCTACCCATGGCTAACAGGCATTTGAAACCATGTCATTTTAGTCAGTTTCTTGCTAATATGCTGGATGCTTGAACTGCCTCCCTGCAGGAAGCATGCCGAAATAAATCTCCAAGAAACTTTGATTTGTCTCTATGATTTATCATAAAGATATAAAAGTTGGTTTGCTGCAAATTTTGTCACCTGCCACACTGTAAAATTGTCCAGGAATGGTTGCAGAACATTACAAAGAGTTCAGTTATTTTAATTAGGCTCCGAATTCTTCAGAGAGCCTAATTCAAACCGGCTAATGGTACTGTTCATAAGCCTCACATCAGGAGAACAGTGGACAACAATGGTGTGCATGGCAGGGTTGCAAGGAGAAAGACAGTTCTATCCAAAAAGAACATTACATCTACAGTTTGTAAAGTTCATGTGGAAAAATCAGAATGGAGGAGAATAGAAAACACTGCATTCCAGCAAAAGAAACTTTTTCCATTTATGAAACGCAGAGATAGGGGTTTTATGGTTGGCGCCGGTTTTGCTGCATCTGGGACAGGACAGCTTAAGAATATTTTTGGAACAATGCGCACACACACACACACACACACACTGATCAGCCACAACTTTAACTCCAACTGACTGGCCTGCAGCTAGCAGCAGCCCCTTACGGTATACAAGCTGCAGTGCATTGTGTTCTCTGACACCTTTTTATTATTGTCAGTATTAACTGTTTCAACCGTTTTTACTACAGTACCACTTCTGTGGGATCATACCAGATATAGACTGCTCTAAGACTATAAGGGAAGCTCTTCAGACATTCTTGTGGCAGTGTGATCACTGGATCCTCACTGGAGTCCAGTGGTACTCAAAATACGCTCTGTTTTCAGCACAGCAAAGATCGACTTTTATTGGACAAATACATGAAAAGTGTATTTTCCAGGAAAGCACAGCCTTTCTTGCACTCCACCACCACCTTCCACCATTTTTTCATGCATGCGCACTGATTCAAGGTACATGCTGTGACCAGGGGAAAGATCAGACCGTGGCACCGGCACATCAGCTTTAAGAACTGACAGTTCCCTTTCTGTATAATACACCCCACTCATTGGCAGGTGCCCCGATAATAAAACAATCAATGTTATTCACTTCACCTTTCAAAGGTCATAATGGTTTTTACATTCGATCGGTGTACATACTTGGTATATAGTACACAGGAATGGTGTGATCTGATTGGTTCACTATCAGGAGATTAAAAAATGTTATCCTGAGTGTCTGTTGTTTTGAATCAAGCATTATCCATTTATTTGTCACGGTCACTTGGAGCAGACAGCATCATCACTATCATGCTTTAAAGAGACACTGCGCATGCGCCCCTGTTCACCTGCATCTTTCATGATTACAAAAAAAAATCCAACAACCGAAAAACATAAAAATTAAACAGTTTTTTTTGCACATCGCTCATCACTCACTCATTTTCCGAACCGCTCAATCCTACTAAGGTTGCTGAGATGCTGGTGCCTATCTCAGCCGACTCTGGTCGAGGGCAGGGTACACCCTGGACAGCTCACCAGACCATCAAAGGGCAACACATACAACCATTCACACTCACACCTAGCGTCAATTTTAAACAGCCAATTAACCTGCTGTGCATGTCTTTGGACTGTGGAAGGAAACTGGATTACCCGGAGGAAACCCGTGAAGCACGGGGAGAACATGCACATAGAAATGCCTGAGCTTGGAACTCAAATCCAGGATCTTCTTGCTGTGAGGCGGTCATGTTAAACAGCAATTGAAAATTAAGGGCCTTGCTTAAGTGCCCCACAGTGGCAGTTTATAGGTACTGGGGCTCGGTATCACCACCCAACACCATGAAAAATGTAAGAAGTCATGCTATACCACAGGTATGATTGCATTATGCAAAAAATTTCTAAAACTCCTCAGGAATCCCCCCATTTAGGCACATTTAGGAGTAAGGCAGCTAAACTCCCAATAGAACTTTCTAGAAGTAGATTCTGTGAACGGAAATCATGAAAAGACATGACTCATGTGTAACCTTTGAATTTTATTGAAGTGTCTCCTGAGAAAATATAAATAATTAGACCTTGAAATGTGGCTATTTTGGGCAGTGTCAGTGATTTGTGATGACAGCTGGCATGCCGATGCCAAAGCTATGACAACTGACAAACTAATAAAAGTTTAAGGTCTCACTGATTCGTTTAAAGCTCTATAAAGTCGTATTGCGTTTCATTTTGACAGCGAACAGCATACAAAGTTACCTCGTCGACAGCTGGACATTTATAGTGATTTTCTCACCCAGGGACAAATCCGCCATCTCACCGCTTTCATTCATTCATTCATTCATTCATTCATTTTCTTCCGCTTCTTCCAGGGTCGGGTCGCGGGGGCAGCAGCCTAAGCAGTGAGGTCCAAACGTCCCTGTCCCCCTTAAATGCTTTCAGTATTTACATATTACCCAAGTGTTTCACAGAGCTTGACATGACTGCTTTATGCATTGAATTGCATAATGCAGTTGCTAAAAACATACATAAACACCGATCAGCCAGAACATTAAAACCACCTGCCTTTTATTGTGTGGTTCCTCCTTGTGTCGCCAAAACAGCTTTAACACTTTAAGGTGTGGACTCCAAAACGATGTCAGAATCAGAGGAGGGGGGAACTGTACGCATCCTTTGTATTTGTATAGGTCTAAAGTTCTCTTCTCTCTAGTGGGACAATCCACATACTGCACCATGGTGACATGGTTGAAGTCACCCGAGGTCACAATGAAAGCACTCGGGTGCTGAGTCTGTAACCGGGCTATGGTAGCATGAACAGTATCACATGCAGCAGTGGGGTTGGCAGAAGGAGGAACATAAACAGCCACTAAGATGACCTGGGAAAATTCCCTAGGCAAATAATATGGTCTGAGTCCAACAGCACACCGTTCAATGTGCTGAGGTATCTGCCACCAAGTGGTTTGCAACACATCCTTTACTTCCTGTAAGCTGCAAGGTAGGGCCTCCATGGGCTGGACTTGTTTGTCCTGTACATCGCACAGACAGGGAACGTAGAGGTGAATCTTCCTCAAACCGTTCCTGAACAGTTTTTGCACTATGGCGGGGTGCATTATACTGCTGAAACACCATTTACATAAAGGGGTGTACTTAAACTGCCATAATGTTTTGGTAGATATTATATGTCAAAGTAACATTCATATGAATTCTAGGACCCAAGGTTTCCCAGCAGAACATTGCCCAGAGCAACACACTGCTTCCGGTGACTTGCCTTCTTTGCATCGTATTTCCATCTCTTTCCTAAGAAAGCAATGCACACGCACCCAGCTATCCATATGATGTAAACGGAATGCTCACGTGCCCATTGTAGGCATTTTCAGTGGTGAAGAGGGGTCAAACATGTGCAGCTATGCTGCCTCATATGCAGCATTCTGCAATCTACTGAGTGTTTTGACACGTTTCTATAATAGCCAGAATTACTTGTAGTCGTTTATGCTCCTTTCTGTGTGGAATCAGACCACATAGGCTAACCTTCATTCTTCACGGGCTAGCCTTCACTCTCTATGCATGTCAGTGAGCCCTTGGTACCCATGAATCTATTCCTGGTTTACTGCTTGTAATTCTTTACCCCTCAGTGGTTTTAAAGTTATGGCTGATCGATGTATATGTAAAGACACACACACACAACAAACACACACACACACATGAGATGGTACCTTCAGCTTTGATTAATGCAATTTCTTTGGTTGTAGAGTTAGAGGTTGCTGAAGCTTCTCTCTTTGGTTTCTTCCTCTCTTTTCCTCCATGCTCTTCACCAAGGTCGATGACTAGCTCTCTGTCGGAGTCGGAGTCTGCATCCAAAGCTCCCGTCTTTCCCTCATGCCCAGCTGAAAGTCTTTCCCTCTGTTGGTTTGCCCTGGGCTTTTCCTGGGCTTCCTTCTCAGAAACACCACTGGCTTTCTTTTTTAGCGGGGGTTCCAAGGCCAGCTTCTCAGTCACATTTTCTGACTTGTTCTTATTATTTTGCAGTTCTGATGCTGTAGGTCTGGGTCTTTTTTTGTTTTTAAAGATGGCATCCTCATGGTCTTCCTTCTTTGTTGTGTTTTTTAACTCCTGCTCCTCTTCACTTGCATACTCACTGTTAGTGGTGTCAGATTTGTCAGAATCAGAGTCACTGTGGTCCACATCATCAGAGATTTCATCAATGCCTAAATGCAATATAAGGAAACAGTTAATTAATTATGTACCTCCAAGAATGTGCTATATATGATATGATATGATGTGGTATGGTATGGTATGTGTGGCATACCTAGCTGTGCCTTGCAGCTTTCTATGGTCTTATCCAGACTTCTGGTGGGTTTCTTTGGGGAGGTGAGGAGTACAGATGGACCCTGCTGCTGCTGTACAGTCTCACTCAGCTCCTTAAGATCCATTTCTGCCTTAATGCGATCTGAAAGCAAAGCCAATAATCATCCCCACTTTACAATAGCAGGCCTTTAATAAAATGGCTAGAGGACACTGATGACCTTTTGGTATTTCCCAATTCAATTCTATTTTATTTCTGTAGAGCCTTTTACAAAACACATTACCACAAACAGGCTTTAAAACAATCAAACTGTCAGTGAGATGACTGGTCTTACAAAGCCATATTTGTCAAACTTACCAAGATTTAAATTGAGGATGCTGGCAGTATTCTGTGTTTTCTCCTGTTTGAGAGGGGTTGATAGGATGGGTTTTGGGCTGCCTGTGGTCTTCAGACATGCTGGTGATGCTGAGGTACAAAAAAAATAAATCTGTTAACATATTACAAACAAAAAGTATAGTGTGCAGAACATGATGACATCAATCTACAAAGCATAGATGCATGGACAGTAGTTTTCCTGGACGATTTCGAATTCCAGTGTGACCTACCGATTTTTGATGATTCTGATTTGGGTCATTCCATGTCAATTCACCTAGAGGTTCCCAGGTGACCATCTCAGAATTCAATGGAACTTTAACCATACATTACACATGTTCCAACATGAACACTTGCAATATTTCAAGGTCCTAGTTCAAAAACTTTCCGAGATATGTTCATCTAAAGATCGCAGGCTAGTACCCATTTGTTGGCACTTTCAAGTTACCATTTTGGGCATTTGTGAAAGCTTGTAAATCCCCTAACAATTACTGTATAGGGCTGAAACTTTGCATACCAACAGAACAGGACCCACTCTATTTGTTGCTATTGATACTGCAATTTTGGAAAAAAGTGCAATTTCGAACAAAGTATTTTCTAATTTTTGACACAGAAAATATATTCATCACCCCCCAAAAGTATTTTTATAGCAAATTTAAGCATATTTCCATGTAAAACAAACAGTTTTTAGAAGAATAAATGTGATTTGGTATTTAGTGAGTGTCCAAAAACTGAATGGTAGGTGAAAATTTGCTCATCTTCCGAACCCCTGAAGATGTAGACAGTTCACCAAAGTTATGAAACTTTACCACATGCAACCTGTATTTCAGATCTAGCAACACACAAACTTTCAGCCTTGTTGCTCATCTCCTTCATACTTAGCCATCATCTTGAAATTTTCATAAATTTCGCTTGTGAAATTTTTTGATTTATTTTTGGTTTTTGCACTCTCCTTCTGAAGAGGAATAAAATATGCATAAATACTTTAGAATGAGATCAGAATATAGTCTCAAACTTGTATCAGAGTTTTAATAAACAAAAACAAATGTTTTAAATTTGCTTTTATAACAATTAGATTATACTTAATTAATAATAATAGTTAATTATTTTATAGATAATTAACTACGCACTCTTCCAAGACTTCCAACAAATAATGAGACTTTTGCCAAATTTTCAATATTTCCATAATATTTGATCAAAGCTTATGAAGGGATTTGTTATATTATTTTTTGCATCTACGATCTACTTTAGGCTCCATCCCAAATTGATCTGAGCTCCCAATAGACTATAACCCACATTATAATGACGAGCGTGCCCTCATGAGTGCACTTCTTATCAAGTGGTGCGCTCTTTGGGATGCAGCCTAATTACAAACTAGATCTGTGTTTATATTCTTTCATGCTCAGCAAAAAAGGCTTATTTGAATAAATTTCACAGCTACACTCACTTTTTATAACATTAACATGTGAAGCGTGCTCTGTCTGCAGCTGCTCTGTAGCTTAATTACCAAGCAAGAGAGAGCCGTGTTCTTGTTATTTCTCATCATTTCTTAACAGAACGTTAAACTAACACGACACTCCGGTCCCAAGTGCACATGTCCACCTGGTTACACATTGCCTTGAAGCAGGAACGGCTGTAAACTAATTTTAAATAGTTGTTGTTTGGATGTTTTTTAATAAAAAGAAAACACCTTTAAAAGTTTCATAAACAAAACCTGCTTTTTATGTTATGATTTGACCGGTTTTAGCATCCTTGACAACTATCGTCATGGAACTCAGCGAGGCATAACAACTAATCATTGTCGCTATGCATAACAGCCAATCAGTGTTGTGATGCATATGGACACCAGATGGATGTTGTGCAGCCACAAAAAAAATCAACTCCATGGTTTCTAAGGTATGGAGCTCCTCTAGGAACACTGTAGGGATGTTTACCTGTGCAATCCATAGAGTCTTCCCCTGTACTGTAGTGGCTAGATGGGATTCTTGTTCCTTTCTCTGATGCATCCTGCTCAAGGTCTGACCCTGTGTGGACTGAGGAATTTGTACTTATTGGAGACCTGGGCATGTCACTCATCCTCTGGCCCAGACTCTTGCCAACAGGTGCCCTGGGAGATGCAGTCATGTCAAAGTTGAACTTGATCTTGTCCTGTTTCTCTGGCATGACTGTACCTTTCCTGGGGTTGCTTGGATCTAGCAGCATCTGAAACAGGTTGTTGGGTGTATACGGTGTTCTGAATGGGGCGTAATTAAACACGCCGTGTTTCTTGCGTACATTTTCAACATAAACCTCCATTTCTTGCATTGCACTGTTGAAAATGCTTTTTGTCTTCTTCACAGAGAAGGGAATCTCTTTTGACATGAGGTAGCAGTTGTTAATGGGCACCCAAGCTCTGGAGAAAAAGATAACTCAATGTGGTCACAGTATATAAACTTATTCCTAGGATCAATCCTTTTAGTAGACCGCAAATTTCTTTTTAGAGGTATTTAAGATCATAAATCAGTACCACTGTCTAAGATTTCAACACTATGTTTAGTAAACTGGACATGCAAGTAAAGTTCTGTCTGGTCAAGTCTGTTGAAACGCTGCAGGCTCACCTGTCATGTTGGCCAAAGAAGCGAGCGTCTACCTGGCCTTCTTTTTCCCTCAGAGCTTTAGCAGGCCAGAAGGGAAAACCTTTCAGCTTAGCCCACACCAGTGGATGTGGCTGAGACTACATACAACAAAACAAGCAATCTTATCTTAAATTATATCAATCATATCTTATTATGCATTTAACAATAAACTGCAAATCATTTCAAGTTCAAGAATGGCAAAAAAAAAAAAAAAAAAAGCATTAAATTCTGAGCTACTCACACATGGTTCACAGAACCAGTTGTCTCGTTTTTGGCAAGCTGACAGGTAGCACTCTGGACAAACTTCAATTTCATTCATCTGGAGATAGAAACCAGGCAAAGTGTTTAACTGAGCGTATGATGATCTGCCCTTAAAACCTACACTTTTGATGATGTTTTTGTAAACCACTCCCGAATTATAAAACTCACCTCATGTTCACAGATCTTGACAATAACCTTTGCCGTTGCAGTAAGTTTATGATTGCCTGCACAAGACCCACAAATAGTCAGATATGAACCTTATAATATCTTAAATCAAAAGATTTTGAATGAGAACTAACCTCCATTATAAATAATACAGTTGTGTAAGATCCATTTCACATCTGCCAAAAATGCCTCGGTGCAGCCATACAACTTCTTTTTGATATTCTGTGGGAAAGAACTGCTCAGTCTTTTGCCTACTGTAGGAATACAAATCAAAAGGAGTGACAGTTATGAGTTACCTTCTCTAAGGTGCACAGGTCCATTGGGTTGAAGATGTATTCTGCATAGTCCGGATGCTGCTCCAGAGAGACCGGTTTCTGAAATGGCTCTGTCTACACAGCAGAGAAGTTAGGAGGGATTATTACCGCATATGATCTGGGAAGTTCTAGTTATTCCAGAGTGAAAACAATTCAAGGTTTTATTAAAGCCTGATACACAGATAAATACTAAAAAAAACAAATGCTATATTATTATTCAGACGTAACCATGGTGAAAGATATGACACCGTTTTAAATCAAGTGCAAAAGAAGAAATCGTCTTACTCCTGGCTGCTTCATTTTCTGCAGAGCAAACTTCAACAGGTAGGATAGCTGTTCCAGATTCAGCATGGTCATGGCTTTGCTTTGAGTCTCAATGCATTCTGCTACTGTTATTTTCTGAAACGAACAAGAATTTGTAATACAGTAACTTGGTAACTAACCCTGGGTTTACACTAGGGCACGATGTCCGCGATCTCTGCGGTTCAAAAAAGCGTGGAGCTCCCAGATTTATGACTACGCTTGGAGCACGATTGGGGTATAAAAAGGAGGTAAGGTGCATCCAAAAGATGAAACTTGACGGAATCGTGTTTCCAAGTTCATCAAGATCCTCTATGATGGTGCATCAAGATCTGTTGTGCTCTGTTAAGGTTTGTTAAGGCGTACTGTGCTCTACTATGATTCCCACGTTCCACCACAACTGGCATCAAATCATAATACATCAACGTGATCATCACGAATCCACCAAGTTCCCTCAAGATCATCACGATTCGTTCCCACGACCACCCACGCTCATCACGATTCTCTCAAATCGCGGAGATCACGGACATCATGCCCCAGTGTAAACCCAGGGAAGGCTTTCCTCAATTCAATAACAGGATAAACTCATCTACTATATTTTAAACCATAGCACGGTTCCTTTAATGGATACTGTCTGGAGCAAAAGAAGGAAAGGCTAACACTGAGTTTTCTTTTCAGTAGCTGATTTCTGCATTCATTTGTATCACCTGTCTTGTTAGTTTATTTATCTGTGTAACAAGTTCATGTTCATGCTAATGTTTTGTACTGTTTTGCGTAATAAAAGTTTGAGTGCCTACCTGAGTTATCATTCATGCATTAATTCATTTTCTGAACCGCTTAATCCTTATTAGGGTCAAGGGGAGGCCTGCGCCCATCTCAGCCGACTCTGGGCGAGCCTACCTGAGAGGTGTCTGAGAGGTGGTTTAAGAGCCTGTATTGTTTGGGTTTCAGTTTAATTACTGCACGAACTATACATAACATAAACTATACATAATCAGCATCAAGTCATCAATGGGGTATGGACACAGAACAGCCATCAAAGTCATGGTCCGTGAATATGGGGCTTTGCTCAGAAGCTCTGCTATAAAATATGTTTAATAACATACTGTAGGACGGTATGGCAGCGTATTAGTTAGCATGTGCGCCACACAGCAAGCAGGTCCTGGGTTTGAGTCCCAGGCTTGGCCAGAGCGTTTGTGTGGAGTTTGCATGTTCTCCCTGTGCTTGTGTGGGTTTCCTTCAGGTGCTCCGGTTTCCACCCACAGTCACAGGCTGTTCCAAATTGCCCCAGGTGTGAATGTGAGTGTGAATGATTGTGTGTACATTGGCCTTGCAAGGGATTGGTGAGCTGTCCACTGTGTACCCTGCCTTTGCCCAGAGTAGGCTGAGATAGTCACCACCTCCCCGCAACCCTAGTAGGATTAAGCGGATCAGCAAATGAATGAATGAACGAACATACTGTAGGGTTGATATTTTTTGTTTTAAGCTTGAGTCTTCCAAGAAAAACTATTTTTCTGATGCAAAGTAGGAGTAGAAATGCAAGTTTGTAGTTTTTATAATCTCTTAAGCAAATGTGTCCCAAATTTAAAAGCCTAAGGAAAAAATTAAATTGCTTAATTAAATGGCCAGCCCTACAAGACCTGGTTGATGGGGTGGGGTTCAGTGCTGTTTCATGACAGTGACCTTTCCCCATACCCTACACCTCACACTAGTATTTACCTCACACTCTGGACAGAACCAGTCACCTTCAGGCTCGGCAGCCAGTTTGAGGCACTTGGCATGGTACACGCGTGGGCAGAGCTCACAGCAGAGCACCTGGCCCTCACGGTGGCACATCCAGCAGTAAAAGTCATTCCTCCCATCCTGTGGCACAACATCAACAGGGTCTGCGGTGAGTGCAGGCTGCTTGACATAGTAAAATGGACCATGTCTTAGCTCACACTGAAATGCAGGCAAGAGAGACAGAAGCTGCTGTCAAAAACACACACCACAGCACTACAGGCAAGAGGAGCAGCAAGTCAACACAGCACAACCACAGAACCTCACTAAATGTAGTGGCCAAAAACAAGGAGAGGTAACCCTCATGCTGGAGAGATGTAAGATGGATTTTGCTGAAGCCCTTGAATATTAATGTCCGGGTATACAGTATCAGAATACATTTTTGCCTCTCCAGAAGGAGGGGTGATTACTGATTCAGAAAGCCACAGATACCAAGCACAGATACTGACTGCCAAGCACTAACAGGGCCAGACAACTGCAATCATACTGCGAATAGATGCAAACTCAAAAATGTTGACTGAGATTAACTGTGACCCTCCAACACCAGTTGACCCATGTGACTGTTTTGCTGCCGGAGGGTCACAATTTATGATTATCATAATAATATCAATACTGTAAAGTTTATCATTCAGAAATGCCTCCTGAATATTTGAAAGTAGTGAAGTAGTTTCACCTTTATCAAATTAAAAGTAATAACATTTCTTAAAGAAGACTGTATTTGGTGGAGAAAAATCTGTGGAATTCATCTGTGAAACTCGTCTAATTAATCTTGTTGTTACAGGGCGCCCCAATAAAACCTCCCACATTTCAAAGGTAAATTTAAAAAAAACCTTTAAAGATAATTAAATTATTATTTTCACACATGAAACATTATTCAGTGCAATTTTTAATCATGTTTTAAGGAAGATCCACCACCGTCTTCGTCTATACACTCTTGGAGGTGGAACAGGGGCGATCTCCTGCTGAATAGCAACCTTAAGGGCTTCAAGAGTTTGGGGTCGATGAGTATACACTCGTGATCCTGCATCACTAAGGTTCATGTGTGTAAATAATATATATTTTTTATTTACCGTTGAAATGTGGGAGGGTTTTTGGATATACACACACACACACCCCAAATAAAATCACCATCATCTCACTCGCTCACATATTTCGAAAAACTGCTTAATCCTATAAGGGTTGCGGGGAGGCTACAGCCAGACAATCACAGGGCCAACACACACACACACACACACACACACACACACACACACACACACACACACACACATCCATCCATCCATCCACAGATTTAGGAGGTAAACCCAGACATCCCTTTCCCCAGCAACACTCTCCAGCTCCTGCTAGGAGATCCCGAGGTGTTCTCAGGCCAGCTATGATATATAATCCCTCCAGTGAGTTCTGGGTCTGACCCAGAGTCTCCTCCAAGTTGGACATATCAAAAGTAAATAGACACCCCTCATTACAGAGTTTTATCTGTGGAACTCATTTGAACAAACTCGTTAATATATATATATATATATATATATTTTAATTTTAGATTACAGTATATAAATTGTTTATACTCCAGCGTGAACACCATGAGTAAAAGAGTTGTCTGGTTTTCAAACAGGGCGTATTGTGGGTCAGTCTAAGAGTGGACTTAACCAGCAACAAAACCTTGGGATTCCTGCAGGTCTTCATTTGGAGAATTATTCATTGTCTCTCATGCATAAAGCTAAAACCAGAACACCAAAGCAACATAACGGACGCAGCACACAGGATTTATTCAAGCCCCAGGAATGCTAAGGCAAACTGACTGTATACACCTACGTAGGCTTAAACTAGGCACAGCAAAGGTCATCACATTCAGTCATGGAGGACTGGGGTTCTGCAAAGTTTGGTGATTTAACAGTTCGAAAACACCTCCCACAGCCTTTATATACTCCTTTCATATTCAAATATGAATTTCATTCCCACTCAGTCTTCCATAATGGTAAAGAAATTGGTGTCATGTATTCCCACCTGACTGGATTTAATAGGAGGCTATGGAGCGCGAACCTCTGTAAGACGTGTATAACACACAAGACTGTAGTTTCCTGTAGGATCTGTCAATGTTTTATTTCCTGCTTGTTTTAAATTTGGTGGGTTTACAGTGAGGCAGAATGAGTAAATCAGATTATGTAGATGTTAGTGGGTCCGTCGCAAGATCACAGCCTTTACTGGCTGTATCCAAATACTCATAGAGACTTATTACCTCGTACACAAAAGCAGTACATCATAATCCTTATTGCCCAAATGCTCACCAGGTATTTAATATTGGTGAAAGGTTCTTTGATGATCTACGACATCCGTACAATGCAAACATAGCAGAATCAATGTTAACTCACACGGAATATTTGGAGCCAGCCATACACTTTACTTCTTTGCAAATCAAAAAGTGAAACTGTAAATGATCCAAGAAAATTTAAATCAGCTCCAGATTCAAGTGCAATCCAAAATCTTATGTAGTACACCCTTTCTGATGGCAGGTAATGCTGATCTTTTCCTTTTAGTCACGGCATATTCATCCCATGGTTCGAATTTCCAAAGAAACTGAGGAAAAGGATTACTGTTAATGATACTCCAGGGGATAGATTAATGTTTTGCTTATTTGCTCCCTGGTGGCATGGTGGTGTAGTGGTTAGCACTCCCGTCTCAGAGCAAAAAGGTCCTGGGTTTGTGTTCGGGGCTTGAGGGAGTTTGCATGTTCTCCCCATGCTTGCGTGAGTTTCCTCCGGGTATTTCAGGTTCCTTCCACAGTCCAAAGACATGCACTTTAGGCTAACTGGATGTTCCAAATTGCCCCAGGTGCGAGTGTGAGTCTGAATGGTAGTATGTGTTGTCCCTGTGATGGACTTGCGAGCTGTTCAGGGTGCACCCCGCCTTTGCTTAGAGTCAGCTGAGCTTGGCTCCAGCCTCCCTGCGACCCTAGTAGGATTAAGCGGTTTGGCAAATGAATGGACATCACCATTTCAGTACAATAGCAGTAAATAAATGTCTTTCAGTGTCGGTGGGAATGAGGCACCAAGCACCCCATGCATTATATGATGACCTTTGATATAAAAGTGTGAAAGAGCTAAACTCTACACCATGTCCTTAGGAACTGGCCATGGCTTTAAAAGGAACTGCTTTCACGATAATAAAATAAAATTAAAACTATCTCACAGAGTGTTAAATTAAAAAAACTACTGCAAGAGTACATGAAAGAGGAGATCTGCTTACACACTCTGGGTGCAAGAGTTGCTTCTCAAGATGCATAAACAAATTCAAACAAACTATCCTGCTGTCACTCAGCATTAAAATTAAATGATATTTTGACATTTATCATCTTTGAATTGAATGGAAGAAATCAGTAATTAAGATAGAATAGGGTCTTACCTGATCTTTACTGCTGGTGATTAAGCCGGGTTTCTTCTTCTTCTTGACACCACTTGGAGATGTGTCAGATGGTGAATGGCCATTCGAGGACTGAGGCGGACTGGGTGCTTTCCTTTTTTGACTGGACAATGTGGCTTCTGTTGATTCTAGATCAGGAACTGTGCATATAAGAATACAGAAATCTTTAATAATGGTGACTGTTGACAAGGTGGATACATACACACACACACACACACACACACACACACACACACACACACACCTCTCACTCATTCATTTACCAAGCCACTCAATCCTACCAGGGTCGCAGAGACTCGGCGTGAAGGTGGGGTGCACCCTGAACAGCTTGCCAATACATCGCAGGGCCAACACACACATAACCATTCTGTCACACCTAGGGGCAATTTGGAACAGCCAATTAGCCTAATGTGCATGTCTCTGGACTGCGGGAGGAAACTGGAGTACCTGGAGGAAGCCCACATTTTTTTTTTTTACATTTGTGACATCTGGCAAATGCTCTTATCCAGAGCAACTTACAATTAACATTTTTATACAACTGAGCAAGTGAGGGTTAAGGGCCTTGCTCACGGGCCCAATAGTGGTGGTACTGAGGATTGAACCCCTGACCTTTGGATCAGTAACCCATTGCTTTAACCACTGAACCAGTGAGGTGGACATGCTAACCACAACACCAATCCACAATCAAAGTCATGAACAGAGCATTATACAATGTGATACATCTGTCTTTCAGTAAAAAAAACCCAAACCCATTTTAATAGTAAACCTGACCCACCATTATCACAAACCACTGATATATCGTACTGTAATCTACCTCACCTTTTGGTGGTGCTGATACCTCCATCTCTTTAACCACATCAGATACCGTCTTGATCTCCTCCTCAGCCAAGCTGGTGTGAGAAAAGATCAAAACACAGGGGAGAAGAAAGAAAGAAAAAAAAGAAAGAAATGTGAACGTCAGAGTCTCAAAAGGTTTGCTTCTGAGATAGAAACCTGGGGTGATGCAATCAAATCCCACGAGTTTTATTGTTGTTCAGTGCAGTGTAGCCAGTCCATCTCAGACCAGACCTGCTTCTCAAAGTGGCACATTTGCACACAACTGGGTATGAAACTCACAGTGTAGGTGAGCTTCTGCTTCATTTGTGTCTGTTTTATTGAATTATGCATAGACAGGGAGTTAATGCTATTATATTCTCTGGGGAACAGTATAGGCCTACTTGGCTCCTCTGGGCCAGAGGTTTTCAGGAGGATTACACCTGGTTACGAGGGTTGAAACATCTCCTAGCCAACGTGTAGTTCTGCAGCTTTCTTTCAAATGTATTAAAAGCGTTTGATAAACATCCACCAAGAGATTTTGATTGGTATTAAAGTCAGTTTCCTGAATTCAGACAGAATATCAGCTCCTAACAGCCCTTTTATTAGTCCTCACATTGGCTGCAAACACGGTTTGATTCATTTGCATAAACTTGTTAAGACTGTTTTAAAATCAGCCTTGGTTATGTCCCAAAAAGTTCTGCTGTTCTACTAAAAAGAAGAGGGGAAAGAGATGCGAATTTGTTATAGAATTGAGGCGGATGTGCTCTGTCATCCTTAGCCTTGTTCAGCTAATACAGAAAAATCCACTGAAGTTAGATCAACAAATACCAGCTTCACCACAGAGAGGAGATGGCAGAAGGTAAAGGAAAAATATAAATATATTTAATTTTTACTTCACCCACTCTATTAAAATTTACTGATCAGAAAGGTAGAAACTGAACATGGCCATCCAGTCTCAGCCGGAGAACCTGGGATCTAATATATCCTGCTGACACAAGTGTGAGAAGGTGTGTTGAGGAAACACGAGTCTGCATCAACATGTTCCTTTTGTTTTAACACCTTGTATAGCAGTAGAGGCCAAAGAGATTCTGAAGTGTATTTAGGCATCTCAGGTCATCATTCATGTAGCTATCACATTCTAGTACAGTACTCACTCACCAAACCGCCTAATCCTACTAGGGTCACAGGGAGGCCGGAGCCTATCTCAGCCGACACTGGGCGAAAGCGGGGTACACCCTGAACAGCTCACCAGACCTTTGCAAGGCACCACACACACAACCATTCACGCTCACACTCACCTAGGGGCAAGCTGTAGCTATTGTGCATGTCTTTGGACTGTGGGAGGAAACCCAAGTACCCGGAGGAAACCAACACAAGCACTGGGAGAGCATGCAAACTCCACACAGTAACAACAGACAACAAATTAATGGAAAAATGTTTTTATACATAGTATCATTTGAGTTGACAAGGCAAATCAGGTATAATGCATCACCCATGCCAAGGAGTAAAACTCACCTGATCACTAGCAGACCTCACCTGTCCAGCTTGTATAATGTGTTCTGCCAGTTAATAGTACTACCAACAAAGAGGGATTTTGTTGGCGTAGTGTGTGTTTATCACAAAATACCACACTGAAATGTCTGAGTGTAAAAAAATCATGTCTTGGCAAATCCTGAAGGCTAGTCTACACTGAGCATGGTAGGAGTGCCATCAACATTTCACATGTGACCAAAGGCACCATTTTTGCATCCCAAATCTTTTTCCCCCATCAAGATTTTCAGTCTCTTCTTGAGAAAAGTGTGACGTGGTCAGAAAGTCCACCGACTGCACCACCAGGACGGCTAACAAAAGGACTTAGATGAAGATTTTTGTCAAACAGGAAACCCAGTCCTGGAACTGATCCATGGGCTTGTTAAGGACATGCTCATAGTCGAGAATCGAAACACCACATGGCCTTCATTCAGTGACCTCCACAAAAAAAAAGGCCAAGATCTTCTAGAATGTTCTATGGAGTCAAACGCCTACTCTCGTGTCAATAAAGGCTATCCGATCTGCGAGCCCATCAGAAAGAAGAAAAGGGGAGAAAGGCGGCTGTGAATGTGGAGATAACTGGTCAGAGAATGAGTGAGCCAAGGTCTTTTTTTCTCTCTCTCTTTCTCAGTTTCTCTCTCTGTCTGCACACAGGAAATGAGAACGACTGCTGGTTCCCTTCCCCCAGCGCTATGCTGAACACCCCCTCCCCCTTCTCTCAAGGCCTGATCCTGCACGTCCACACACACACACACACACACACACACACACCATACAAGCTTTACAGTAAACAGGCAGCGTCAATACAGGCTATAATCAAGAGCTATACTGACAAAATAATATCCAGCAGCTGAAAAGCAAATCCAGAAGCAAATCTTCTGGAGGTTCGACAAACTATAACCTGAAAGCACAAGAGATTTTAAATAATATGGAACAAAGTTAACGCATGACGGAAACAAACGGAAGCTTTATATAAGAGATAATCAGAGAATACAGCTGCCACATTATTTATTTCAATATTTTTCATAACCAGTTCCTTTTTACCTTGAAAAACATTACAGCCGGAATGTGGTTAGTTTCCTCTGCACGTACAACCACAAAAAATAAAAAAAAATAAAAAAATAAGTTTCCTCCTGAAAGGCACACACATGCAACATCTGCTGTCCCAGGCGGCATAGGAGACGAATCCAAAACTGCACTTTACATTTATTTACACTTCATCAGATTGTGAAGAACAAACAGCACAAAAATGACCAGAGAATTCATGCGCAACCATACCTCCTTCTTCTTTTCTTTAATAAACTAAACCGACATAGTCTTCATTTGATGACCTTTGCGTTGATGGTTGTAAAACTGACCCCAACATGCCTTTCTATCTGCTGCTCAGGTTGTGTCTCCCACTCCAACTGGCTGAGACACTTGCATGAGACTGGCTGATTGGTCAGTGAGGTAGGTGCCATTCGATTACCAAGTTATGGTTCATGTTTTCATAAAACAACCAAATAAAATCACCATCATCTCACTCGCTCACATATTTCGAAAAACTGCTTAATCCTATAATGGTTGCGGGGAGGCTGGAGCCAGACAATCACAGGGCCAACACACACACACACACACACACGCACACACCTAGGAGCAATCTGGAACAGCCAATTAGCCTAATCTGCATGTCTTTGGACTGTGGGAGGAAACCGGAGCACCTGGAGGAAACCCACACAAGCACGGGGAAAAACATGCACACTCCACATAGAAACGGCCTCACTGAGCCCGGGACTTGAACCCAGGACCTTCTTACTGTGAGGTGGACGTGCTAATCACTATGTCACCGTGCCGCCTTAAAGTTATTATCCGGTGGTATAATCAGAGAGAGTCTACACAAACTCATAAACTCATTTAGCTACACAGGTTTTTTTTTCTTCTAGAAAAAAGAGTAAGAGTAGTTCCTGTAGGTTTCCACCATCAAAATAAAGGCTTTAAAAAATCTCACTGATCAGGGTGATTCTGTCAACCTCTACGGACATGAAGGCGAAGTCTTCATGAAGGGTAGATTATCTGTGGAACTCCAAAACATCTGTTTGCTGTTTTTTTGCATCCATATAATAAGCCATAAAACTCGGTAATGTTGAATTGCTGCTCTAATCATACAGACCGATGAGAATGACATGGGTTTTTTTTTTGTCTCCTGAAGTGTCGTTATTGCTGCTCCACCCATCTAGCTGGTTGTCCCAGTTGCCCAACTTAGAGAACATGGCGTCATTATGTGTTCTGGGAGGAAAGACCAATACTTTATATTTTTATACACCCATTATACCGCGATCTTAATCCCGACAGTGGAATTCTCATGTACACCATTAGGACAGACCTTGTACGAAGCGCAGGCACATGATGGGTTCGAGTCCATGTTAAGAAAACAAGAGTTCTGTAGAACTGTCGTTTAGGGAAATAGATTGTAGATTTAAATTGACGTGTTAGATCTACAGAAGACGGCCACCATTTACAGGTTCTGGGTTAATGTGCCACCATTTTCTATGCCGGGCTCAGTGGGAGACACGCAGACAAAAGGGCCAGAGAGTCCATTTACAAAAGACTTCCACCATTCAGTCATCCCTCCTCCATCCTACAATTCCATTCTCGCCCTGTTACTACAAGGGACGGGGACGGGGGGAAACAGGGCCTTGCTTGCACTCCAGCCCAAGCTCCACAACAGTGCAACATTTGACTGCCATTTGTTTGCCATTTGAGCAATGAGTAATGGCTGCCTGAGTTTGCTTTGCAGTCATGTGACATGCTCAGGCCAAAGCTCAGGACGCCAAGGAAAGAAAAACCTGTTTTTCCTCCATAGGCCGCCTCCTCCTCCACCCCCTTTCTCTCCCTCCCCCTTTCGCCTGTTTTCAGTGTGAGAGGCCTTGCCAGGCCTTTACTGTAGACTGAAAATAAGTGAAAATGAACAGTGTTAACAGTCAATTGAAGTAGTGAAAGGACAGTATAGAGAAGAATAAAACAGAAAGCTTACCTCTGTGGCTGCATGGCTGAAAAGTGTAATGTCAATACTTATGAAACATGGAGGACAGTCTCAGCCTTTAGACAAGGGAGGGCTCGCCTCTGAACACTCAGCGCTGGAGGCCTGTGTGTGATCAGAGACGCGCTGTGACTGGCTACCCTCCCACTGACAGCATGTAAAGCCACAGCTGATTGGTCAGATGGCTTCCTGAGTAATTATCTTTGTTCAGCACTGCCAGGAGCATGCCACAGGAGCAAGACTACAGGGAAGGAGACTGCTAGGCCTTGTTTGTTGCAAAATACACACTGAAAAGACCGTCTATGAATTAAAGCCGACTGTAAAATTGAGAGGCACGAAAGGCAACGTACTGGACGAGAAGCATTAAAGAGAAGACTTGTAATTTCAGCGAGTTCTATGTTGAGCTGTACTTGTTTGGGAAATCCCCCATAATAAACACGCCCACTTGTATTCTAATGCATTCCAGTGGTGAAATCGAGAACATAAAGCAGATATGCCATCAAATAGGACGAGCGCAAACATTTCTAATGTCCCAGTAATATCCATTTCATATATTAGCTTATGCGTAAACTATTCAGTCAACATTAGCTGAAAATTCAACTCATGTTCCTGTTATATAAATATATATATGTACACACACATACGCACATTTATTTGTTGACATGATGGATTCGTTCACCCTGAATACTTGCCAGACCATCGCAGGGCAAAACACACAACCATTCAAACTCACACTCACACCTAGGGTCAATTTGGAAAAGCCATTTCCTATAATGTGCATGTCTTTGGACTGTGGGAGGAAACTGGAGTACCCGGAGGAAAGCCACACAAGCACAGGGAACGCCCGGGCCCGGGACTTGAACCCAGGGTCTTCATGCGGCGCTGTGCCGCACACATACAAGCCTATGATTTCTATTTGAAGTTTTATTAATGGGTTTGTTGAAAACGTCTCAGAGCTTGTGATCTCTGTGTACATAAAGTGCACTTCCTGTTTAGGGTTGATGTTTTCTTACATGCAAACAAACCCATTAATAAAACTTCAAATAGAAATCATAGGCTTGTATGCCTATGAAATCGCTCACCCCTGGCTATAGATGGCACTATATAGAGAGGTTGTCGTTTTTTTAGTGGTGTCCAAATGTACACTGAGAATTAATATTCACTATATAGTGCACTCAGTGTATCTTCTAGTGCATCATGAAAAGTAGGGAACAACTGATGGTCGCTAACAAAGCAATATATACCATCATGCATTACGTTCTTCCTTATGATTGGAAGCACAAGACAAATTCAGAGAAAGTAGAGTACATGAAAATAATAAAGTAATTTATAAAATATGAAAAATAAAGTAACAACACAGTGAAACTTAATCCTATTAGGGTCACGGGGAGGCTGGAACCTATCTAACCTATAAAAAGAACACTTATTACTAGGCCTCAAAATGGACGCACACAAATTACATATAACTTACCCAATGCTGATCCCTAGTGGACGAGCAGGGAATGACATGTAGGACATTTGGTCAAAATTAAAAGCTTAAATAAAACATGACTGTTCTTAGTATACTGGATACACTGGAATCCCATTAAGCATTTTAGATTTTATAATTATATATATATAAAATCTATATATATGTTTATTTTATATATATTTTTGTTGAGCAAATGTTTATAAATCTTTATACATATTATGTTAGTATATAATGATTTTCTATAGCCAATCAAGACTGTAGCCTTATATTCTTATCATATCTCTGAGTAATACAGTAATAAAATTTTCACCCTTTAATAAATTCTTTGTATGCTGAATTGGTTAAAAATCAGCCAGAGAGGACAAAGAGGTGGAGGTGCAGGAGCTGATAAGGACTGGTGATGGGAAGAGTGCTCGTGTGATACGCTGTAAAGGTGAACATGCTCTTACCTACAACTGTCTCTCAAATCCACACATAGAGGTAAGCTTCAGATTATAATATCTAATTATTCTTAAATGCTGTCTGTGTAGAAGATCATCTCATGGCAAAACAGTGCAATAGTTGGATAACTGAGTTAGCACTAAACATTCTAAATAATGTTGTGTGGTAGCATGGTGGTATAGTGGTTATCACTGTTGCCTCACAACAAGAAGGGTCTGGGTTTGAATTTTTCATCGGACTGGGGCATTTCTACAAAGAGTTTGCAGGTGCTCCCCGTGCTTGTGTGGGTTTGTTCTGGTTTCCTCTTATAGTCTCAAAACATGCACTTTAGGTGAGCTGGCTACTCTAAAATTGGCCATAGGTGTGAAGGTGAGTGTGATTGGTTGTCTGGGTCTGTGTTAACCCAGCAATAGACTGGGGGCCATTTCAGGGTGTACCCCACTTTTGCCTCAATCAGTTGGGATTGGCTCAAACTTGTGCCTTGACTTTAATGGGTACGCAGTAATATAATAATAATGATAGATGGAAGTTTTGCTTTGGGGGCACAGTGGCGTAGTGGTTAGCACATCTGCCTCACAGCAATAAGGTCCTGGGTTCAAGTCCCGGGCTCGGCTGAGGCGTTTCTGAATGGAGTTTGCATGTTCTCCCCGTGCTTGTGAGGGTTTCCTCAGGGTACTCTGATTTCCGTCCAAAGATATGCACATTAGGTTAATTGGTTGTTCCAAATTGCTCGTGAGTGTGAATGGTTGTGTGTTGCCCTGCGATGGTCTGGCGAGCTGTTCAGAGGGTACCCCGCCTTCAACCAGTGTCGGCTGAGAGATCCAGCCTCCCATGACCTTAATAGGATTACGCAGGATTACGCAGTTTGGCAAATGACCGAATGAATTTTATTTAAATTAACTCTTAAGCCCACATTTTATTTTAATACAAAAATAAGAATGAAGTATTGGTAACATTTCATCAGCCATATTACCACTTATTCCATTTCACTTTTTGTTTGTTTGGAAAGTCCCCACAATGCCCCCTGCAACTACTACTGATCTTGGCTACACTCCTCCTGATGGAGGTTGGGGCTGGGCTGTAGTATTCGGATCATTCCTGTCCATCGGCTTTTCATACGCCTTTCCAAAGTCCCTCACCATCTACTTCAAGGAAATCCAGGAGTATTTCTCCATCTCCTACAGTGAAATCGCATGGGTCTCCTCCATCATGCTTGCCACTATGTATGCTGCAGGTAATTTTATTTATTTCGAAGTATAGAATTCCTGTATGTAGACATTCAGTTCCCAGGTATATTAAATAAGGATGGAATACAGTGGTATCTGTTGGAAATAAAGTGGAATCAATCACAATGTCTTTCTGAAACCACTTGTTTCCTCCTGTACGTGAGTGTTAGTGACCCCTGCACCGGGCACCACGATATTAATAAACATCATCTTGAGGTGAGTGAGAGTGCAGAACACTTTATCTCAGACTTTTCCACTTTCTACAGATGGCATGTCCAAGATCGTTCCTCCAGTCATGCAGTTTTCTTATTGATACAGAACCAAAACAAGATGTAGAACAGAGATACTAAGCCCATGAGCTGGGGTGGTTTCACCAGGAACCCGTTATATTCATCCAGAATGAAGTGATAATGGAAGATAAAACACATCAGATATTCACTAGTGAATGGGGGGACGGGGGACGGGGGACGGGGGACGGGCTTTAAAGACAGCTTCATTTATGTTGAACTTCTTTTACTCAGGGTTGTAAATTCAAATTAAAGTTGAAATTTATCTTTATAATGAATGTAGTTGTGAACCAGAAATTGATAGCACATTGATCTCGGACTTGCACACACAGCTGCCACTGCTAAACAGAAAATGAAGGGGAAGGAAAGAATCCATGGATGTTCCCACAATTGCATAACGTGCCTTTGCTGATGTTTGTTCAATCTTGCAACATAAGACCAGTTGAATTCTCAGTATTAGCTTTATGTAGAAGTGACATGCTTTGTGTGACCCCTAACCCATTACTTTCTGTGCAGGACCCGTGAGCAGCATACTTGTCAATCATTATGGGAGCAGGCCAGTGGTTATTATTGGTGGCCTAATGGCTGGGGTCTCCATGATTGCTGCTTCTTTTGGCACAACCATCATGCATCTATACATATGTGTTGGAGTCATTGGAGGTATTTATATCATCATTCGGAAGTATAATCTGACTCAGTCACTTCCTAAGAATATTTTGGTCAGTAAAGCACCGATTTGTCATTTTTACCATTCTCTGATAGCAAAAGTTCAAAGGAAGAACAGGGCACTTTTACCAAACACTGAATGCTTAGTATAATAACCATAATTTATTATTTCCAAGAAACAAAACTCTCACACACGTATTTGTCAAACACTTAATCCTACTAGAGTCAGTTAATACGACTGGGGAAGCTGGAGGCGACACTGGGCGAAGGCAGGGTACACCCTGAGCAGCTTGCCATCCCATCGCACGGAAACACACACACACACACACCCACGCACGCACGCACACACACACACATATACACACACACATATACACACACACACACACACACACACACACACACACACACACACACGCACGCACGCACACACACACACACACACACACA
>JBCNYH010000003.1:6458557-6471804 GCA_039654325.1 Tandanus tandanus
GTCGGCTGAGATGGGCACCAGCCTCCCCGCGACCCTAATTAGGAATAAGCGGTTCAGAAAATGAATGAATGAATGAGTCATTAGGCATGGCAGTACACATGGCAGACTGCTGAAAGCTTTTTAATGGACAGTCTACACACATAACTACAACTCAACAGCTCAGAAAGCATCAGAACTATTACAGTAATACTTACAGTATAAAAGCCAAGGTAACAAAGACATGGTGGATATCTGATACGATTAAGAACAGCTCAAGATTGCCATATCATAAAATCAACAATTTACAAAATAACACTTTATTAACTTTAAAATTAAGATTCATACATTGGTAATAAGTTATAGTTGTTAAGAAGTCATGGTCGTTCAAAGCAATGAAAAAAATAGGTTCAGAAATCATTCAGGGGCTCTTCACATAAATCAACTGCTAGCAGCTAGTCAGAAACAATATGAATGAAAAAATAAACAAATAAATAAAACAAAACAATCTGAAATTTTGCAGGTAACTGTCACCACTTTTGTTTATTAAAAGCAAGAATGCACTATATCTATATATCTATATAAAGAGTTATAAGACCATGGCATGCCTAATATGTTGTGCTTCATCTGAATTCAGGAATATATCATTTCGATTGATTGCTAGTAAATTCTGGATGTAACTTTTTTTTTCTATCTAAAAACCTCCCAACTGTGTAATGCTCAACATGTCAATAATTTTTGTTCAATTTTATTCGGTTGAGGGGTTATTATCAGCTGAGGCTATTATTTTATTATTCATTAGTTTTCTAAGCCTCTTAATCCTAATTAGGGCCATGGGGAGGCTGGCGCCCATCTCAGCCGACTGTTGGAGAAGGTCGGGTACACCCTGGACAACTCACCAGGCCATCACAGGACCAACACACACGACTATTCACATTCACTCTTACATCTAGGGGCAATTTGGAACTGCCAATCAGCCTACTGTGTATGTTTTTGGACTGTGGGAGGAAACCGGAGTACCTGGAGGAAACCAACGCAAGCACAGGGAGAACATGCGAACTCCACACAGAAATCGAACCTAGGCCTTCTTGCTGTGAGACGGACATGCTAACCACTGCGCCACCGTGCCGCCCTATTTTATAATTCATTCGAAATATATTCGAAGTAGACAGTCACATTACTGAGTTGCACGTACCAGTTGTGCAATAATCATTAAACTTATTCTACGGCAACAATTCAACACTTCATGTATTGCATGGCAATGATGCAATACCAAGAATTATTTTATGGCTTTTCACCAATCAGAAACATGAAAATCTCTTGAATGATCAATAATAATAATAATAATAATAATAACAATTAGTCAATGATTATAGCACTTATGTTAAAATTGCACACACTGTCAACAATCTCAACCTATGAGAGTTACAACACCTTCAAAACACTCACTCTTTTGCCAAGCAGTTTAATCCTACTAGGGTCGCGAGGAGGCTGAGCCTATCTCAGCCACTACTGGGACAATTCAGGGTACCCCCTGAACAGCTCACCAGAGTGAGGGTGGGAACCGGAGTACCCAGAAGAAACCCACGCGAGCATGGGGAGAACATGCAAACTCCACACAGAACCGCCTGGGACTTGAACCCAGGACCTTCTTGCTGTGAGGCGGACGTGCTAACCACTACACCACCGTGCTACTCGCCTCTAGACCAACAAACTGTAAAATGACATTGAACGCTTTGCTAATAAAAATGGCTTTCTTTTTCCTGAAACAAAGAAGCAAATAGAAGTCTGTATACAGGGCTGTGTAATGGTGAGCTGTACAGCAAAAAATATATATATATATTGCTTAGTGTTTAAAAATTGTGCTTATGGTGAGTATGCATAGCAAAGTTATGGATTAGTGGTATATCAGTGGGTACTCCTGTTGCTTTTGTAATTCTGAAGCATATATATACAGTAGTCATTTTCTTTAAGTAAAATTTATCATCTAATATGTTTTTTTAAATATATATATGTAGAACCAATAAATGTGTTCTTAGCCACTGCTATATTCAAACAAAATTGATGGTTTGCTTTATTTATCTTCACTCTTATTTGTCTAAAAGCAGATGCCTGAATGTTTAGCATTTAATGGTGCAATATTTACCTCCGCTGCTTGTATTCACCAGTGTCTATTTGTTTATTTGCTGTTAGCAGGACTACACAAAACCATTGAACCAATTTTCACCAAACTTGGTGGGGGGGATGAGGTATTGCCCTGGCAAGAACCTGTAACATTTTGGAGCAGATCTGGATCACGATCTGGATCCCGGAATTTATTAAAGGCTTTGTTGCAAGCATTTATTAAAGGTCTTTTTTGTTTTGTTTTGTTTTAACAGTAATATGCAAGAACTACTGATTAGATTTTCATAGAACTTGGTGGAGGGGTGGGGTCTGGGCCCAAAAGCAACCGAATAAATTTTGCAGGTCATCCGTGCATGAGATTATGTTGAAGATTAATCCCAAAAAATCCCTATCTTTAACATGGAGCAAATTGTTCATCAGATGGCCTTTAGGGGGAGACATTTTATTATAACTACACCAAGTTATAATAATCCATTTGTGCCTGGTGGAGGTACCTTACACTCTATGAGTATTTTACACCTCTAGTCTTTTCTGCTTTACCATCATGTCATATTAAGATTGGATAAGGCTCAATGTAGATTTTTTTACATCATATATCACATTAAACATCAGAGAGATTGAAGTCCTAAGTTTAAACATAGCTTTCATATTGCAGTTTGTCACCTTTTAAGCATTGAGCAGTTTCATATGTATTTGATAGTGCGTTGCTGTCCAGTAGAAATGCACATAAATTCTGGAAAACTGCATTTATTACTGTGCAAGAGAATACATGCAATGCGTATGGGTTTATTTGAAATATTCCTGTTACTGGATATGCAGTTACTGTACAGTAGAAAGACAATAAATGAGTTAGGGCTAGACAGGTAAAAGGAAAGGAATAGATTTGGTCTGGTTTTTGTAAAATTAACCGTTTGTGCAGTATTTTTAATAAGACTTCTTTTAAAAATTAAATATGGAGCTAGGTCATCTTTCAAATATGCTTGAAAAAAAAAACCCACCTCAAGCTCCTAAGTGCAATGAAGAGATTTACAAAAATCAAGATTAAATTATCTCAGAAGGTTTTTACAAACAGTCCAGTGGAGCTCCAGACAATCCTGCTAGCATGTTGTAAATATGGCATATGACAATATTTTTCATTAGTGAGCAGGAATAATCAGCTGGAACGATTTCACAACCTCGTTATTGACTAGACTCTAATACTTACACAGTCTTATACTCTAAGACTTATAAAGGTAATGCCATAAAAAAACCCAAATATCACTGTAGCCACTCTGCCTTTAGCACATTGCAATCCACATCATTTCTCCCTTTAATACACCTCTGAATAAATCAGGAATCCCATGCAGTCTGTGTTTCTGGATGTCTGAGCTCTATCTTTGTCCTTTGCTCTTATTTCTTTTCCACTCTCCTTAAATTGCAGTCTGATTTAGAAGGTCAAAGGTCAGTAACTTTATTCTCCACAGCTGCTGCAACCTGCTGAAGCCTATAGCCCAGCTGCATCTTCTGAGCAGTTGAGTCTTCCTCTAGAGCAGCAATTATCTGGTTGGGAGGGTGAGACACAAAAATAAGACAGAATAATTGCATGCAAATAAATAAACAGCACATGCAGGGTCTACAGATCAAGACCACAGAATTATATGGTTCTTACTAAATTATATGATAGATCATGAATGTTTGTTTAACAGAAACTCAGCTGAGGCTAGCTCTCCTGAATTCATCTAATTTGACAATTACCCAGAAAACTTGATTCAAATACTGGGTGACCCAAAAAAAATCCTCCGTTTGTTTACACACACAAACGTTCATTCAGTGCAGTTTTAATCATTATCCACACACCTGAAACTTAAGGCAGGAGAGGTGGCGCTATGGGGTTAATCACACTGCGATAGAAAAGCGACTGACGCGAATGTCGCTTTTCATTTTCAAAATGTTCTCAAATTTGTGTCGTGACATTTGTGGCATTGCATTTTGGACGCCTGGTTTGTGAAGTCATCGAAAAAAATGTGAAACATGTTTGAAATTTCCGCGAATGTCGCCAAACGAGGCTCTGACGCGGAGTAGTCTCAAACTCTTCTCAAACAGTCACATGTGAAAAGTTCCAAAGTTGTCGTTTTGCTCGCAAATTGTTAATTTTTTGTTCACAAGGAAAAGCAACAATTTGGAGACTTCCACATGGAAAGTTTGAGAAAATCTGCCATATTCCATATTCCTATTTTATTCCTGTTTTGCGACTTTCACGAGATATATACGTATTTAGTCTCAAAATATTCGCTTGCATGTAGAGTTGCAAAACATCTCGATGCGAATTTCCAAAATTTGAAAAAAATAAAAATAAAAAAATGCAAAGAAATCAATTTGCGTCAGTCGGTTTTCTATTGCACCTCTAGTGTGATCACCCCCTAAGGCCTTTTTGGTGCCCGACCCTTGATGTCTTGATGTTAAAGAAGTGGATGTGTGGTTCCAGTAAGATGGAGCTACGGGACACACAGGTACACACAAAGATAATTGGAAGTGCTGAGGGAAAAGTTTTTGGATTGGGTGATCTTGTGATGTCGGGTGGTGGCCGTTCCTCTGACTCCGCCCCTTGCAATTTTTTTCTGTGGCACTACCTTAAATCACGAGTGTATACTCATCCACCCCAAACTCTTGAAGCTCTTAAGGTTGCTATTCAGCAGCCATGGCAGCCATCAGAAATCACCTCCAAGAGTGTATAGACAATGACGGCCACCATGGGGAGGATCATCTTTAAATCATGATGGATAAAAATTGTGCTGAATGAAGCTTCATGTGTTTTGACAGTGCCTTGCTACCCATAGTTGAATGCTTGCTTTCAGTTACTGTTTCATGCAAGCCATGTATGCGCTGAATATTCATTACTATTAACGGATGCTCGGCTATTGCTTAACTCTCACAGTCATCCTCCTTATATAAACCTGATGTCAAGGACAGGCTGAATGGCAATATATTCTTACCTGATCATAATATCTGTTGATGTACTTGTACAACTCATTTAAGACCACTAGATTATTCACCTCACATGAGTAATTCTGCAAGAGCAAAATAGAGATATAAAACAAACAGCATTTTAAAGGTAATTGTTGTTTTCAGGTATAAAATATTAGAGAAAGACACGAGATTTCACTTACCCTGGACAGCTCTGCCAAAACAGAGTTCATTTCTTGGTCACTGGCAGAAATGGTGTGCTTTATATCTCCATAATACCTGTATGAAAATAAGAATGCCATCAGCCAGAGAGCAGACTCCCCCTTATTTGACTGATCCCAGCTTTATTTGCAGATATTAATTCAGACATTATTGGCGGTTGATGTGGAATCATGGAGCCACCCTGTGGCCTGTTCCATAATTCTATTTTGAGCTCTATATTTTTTCTCCCGGCACAACGTGAGTGATTTCCATCTCCTTGCCCTATTGTGCAGTGTTGAAAAAATTTCTGTGTAGAGTTTGCATGTTCTCCATGTGCTTGCGTGGGTTTCCTCTGGGTTCTCCGGTTTCTTCCCACAGTCCAAATACATGCACATTAGACTAATTGGCTGTTCCAAATTGCCCCTAGGTCTAAGTGTGAATGTGAATGGTTGTGTGTGCTGCCCTGTGATGGTCTTTGGAGCGGTTCAGGTGTATCATACGGCAAGAAGGTCCTTGGTTCGAGTCCTGGGCGAGGGCGTTTCTGTGTGGAGTGTGCATGCTCTTCCTGTGCTTGTGAGGGATTCCACTGGGTACTCTGGTCTCCTCCCTCAGTCCAAAGACATGAACAGTAGGTAAATTGGGTGTTCCAAATTGCCCCTAGGCATCAGTATCACACCTGATGTTTATGGTGAGCAGTCACACCTGCAGATAGTGGGAACAGATGTCTGACAGAGAGCAAAACTTTCAATTCGTTCGTCTCCGTTCGCATGCATGCTTGTCTGTTTCTTGTTCGACAAATGCATTTCTCTTCAAACGAGGTCCTGTTGTGCGTTGGACATGCTTTTTTTATTTGAAACTTGTGCGTTCCTCGTCATGTACGCATCCGGTGATGTTCAATGGATCTGATTCTACCAGACATGCAACAGGTCAAGCAGAGGTGTGACAGACGGATGTGTAACGGGGTCCACAGGACAAAACTGACGACTTCAGTTTAAGTACAGTATAACTACCGTACATGTCTTCACCGGGTCTGGAACAGACAGCGGCGTACATCCTCAGGGGTTCAGTGAGAGTACAGAGATGACTTTCATCACTAGATCATTTTCATTTCACAAAGTTTCTATCCACTGGATGTCTGTTTACGCTCTCCAGCAGGGTGTGGCTGCTCCATGAATAAAAAAAATAAATGAGCTTTGTTGCATGGAGGGAGGGTTGGATGGTTGTTTCTTTTTTCTTTTTTTTGGATTTCCCCTCATTTTTTCTTCCCTAATTTTTAGTTGTATCCAATTCCCACCTGACAAGTGTTGCCTCCCGATTACATACGACCACCACCAACCAGGGAGGGGCATAAACATGCACATTCCCCCTTAGTGACATGTCACCTGCCACCCGCCTCTTTACAAACTGTTGTGCATGCGCATTTGATGGCGGCCTAACACACTCAGAGGGAAAGCGGTATCTGCCACTTTTGTACGAATGAGCTCACAGACGTCCATGGATTGGCTGGTGATTGCTGTGTCAGGGGAGCGTATGCCATCCCTCCCTCCCTTGCCCAATTAGCTCCCATGGACTCCCAGTTGCGGATGACTGTGACATTATCCTGGATGTCCTGGTTGATAGTCACACACCTTGTCGATGTGCCACTCGGGAGCCGATGGGTGTTTCTTTTGAAAAGTGTAATCCATGTGGGGTTTCCACTTTAATGAAAAGGTGCTATTATTATTACTATAATCCAGTCCACCCAAATAACTATCTGAATTAAAAGAATAGCAGAAAACATTCACCTTTTCACCATCTGTTTGTAGCGTGGGATGTCTCGAGCATACAACAATTTGTTAATAGGAGAGTCCTGTACAGGAAATAAATGTCAGAAAAAAACACTGTTTATAGTCTTCACTCCTTAAAAAATATGTAAATTGTTAAATATAATCTGTTCTTTATCTTGCTGGTTGTTTAAAGCTGTGCCTCCCTCTCTTACCCTGCCCAGTTTGTGCTCAGTGATTGTACAGGAGTCCATGAAGGTTTGAGCGATAACAGACAGTACTGCATCCACGTTGTCTGAGGTCGGAACATCAAATATAAACTGCGGGTTCTTCAAAATATTGATCCAGAACCTCAGTGGAAGACTGCAAAGCATTAAAACATCAACACACAAGTCATTCGTACGTCTTCATCATACTGTTAGAACCTTGGATTTCATTCCCAACCTCTGATACTACAGTAATATACTACAGAACAATCACCTGTTCGTCTTCCAGATGTGGATGGTTTCAGGGTCAGTAATGTTGTGTTGTGCTGCCTGGTCATCCAACAGGTCAAAGAAATATTTTACAGCGAGAGGAACTGGATGATTGGTACTAAGAATCACAGTGAACAAGTCGTCCACAAACTTTTGCAGTGTGCCCTGCAACACAGAGACCATCATGTTAGGAAATACTTGTGCTGCTACACTGCTAGCTAAGCAACTTTCAGATAAAACTTTACATTCCATTGCAGTCCATGTTTATGGTCATGCTAGAGAGCACTGTGATGCGTTACTGGGAAAGAAATCTACAAAGAAATGCTGACAAATCTTGCCCTCCCTTATCAACATCATCATCATCATCATCATCATCATCATAAAATTCCCCTCGCGTCATGCTCCTCATTGTGCTTCTGTTAGGACGGGGCCCTACAGTTGCTTAAAGTCTGTGTTATTTATTTTTCATTCATTTCCCGAACTGCTTAATCTTTCTAGGGTTTCAGGGAGGCCGGAGCCTATCTCAGCCGATACTGGGTGAAAACGGAGTACCCAGAGCACCCAGAAGAAACCCACGCAAGCACGGGGAGAACATGCAAACTCCACACAGACACGCCCAGGACCCGAACCCAGGACCTTCTTGCTGTGAGGTAGATGTGCTAACCACTACAACACCATGCCGCCCCAGTATAGGATATGCAGTGCAAAAATAAAACTCCATAAAAACTCCAATAAAAAGCCATATTTCAGAGTTTGGACGAGAAACTGGACTGAGTTTCCACTGAACATGGATTTGCTCCTTTTAAATCCAGAGTCATTCACCTGTTCCACCACTTTTTAAAACAGATATCTAGTTTTCCCAACATCCATGTATTTCAAAATATTGAACTCGGAGACAGCATGACCTCCCTTCATCGGTCCAAAAATAAAGGCTCTGAACTTCGCTATGTTTAAGGGATTACACCGACTTCTTCTTTTTTTAACCTCTGGGTCAAATTCCTCAGTGAGAAATGAGGAGCATGTGTAGAGTGCCAGTTTTTCCATGTTGAAGAAGTAGATGTGTGGTTTCAGTAAGATGGAGCTGCGGGACACACAGCTCGAAGATCATTGGAAGTTCTGAGGGAAATGTTTTGGATCAGGTGATCTCGTAGAGTGGTGATGTCGGATGGCGGCCCGTTCCCCTGACCCCGACCCTTGTGATTTTTTTCTGTGGCGCTACGTTAAATCACGAGTGTATACTCATTCACCCCAAACTCTTGAAGCCCTTAAGGTTGATATTCAGCAGGAGATCACCGCTGTTTCACCCGACACGACCCGTCGAGCCACAGCAGCCTTCAGAAATCACCTCCAAGAGTGTATAGACAACGACGGCCACCATTTGGAGGATCGTCTTTAAATCTTGATCAATTAAAAAACTCTACTGAATGAAGTTTCATGTGTGAAAATAATAATTCTCTTTAACTATTTTTTCTAAATGTGGGAGTTTTTTGGGAGTCACCCTGTATTTTAAAAGTCCAGTTTTAGATGGACTAACACAATCATTAGATTTTTTTCTAATATCATTTAAACATGGCCCTGCGATGGCCTGGCGAGCTGTTCAGGATGTACCCCGCCTTCACCCAGAGTCCGGTGAGATGGGCGCCAGCCTCCCTGCGACCCTAATTAGGATTAAGCCGCTTAGAAAATAAATGAAAGAATGACCATTTAAAAATACTAATATTATGCATCTATACTCATTCATGCATTTTTGATGTCACATCAAAGTGTAAAAACAGGAAAAGCACCAGGTGAAATGCTTTAAATGCTTGATTTAATTGCTTTCATTTCTGGCAGACGAGGTACCGGAACTATGTTGGACTTTATTTATGGCCAGAATTCATCTTCTCTACAACTGGCAAAAAATTGGCATATCTAAAAAAAATCATACTAGGCATCGTTACTCTCTGTTGCTTGAAAACAACAACGCATTTGTTTATTTATTTATTTTGAATTTTCCAAACTGCTTCAGGGCGGCACTGTGGCGTAGCAGTTATCACGTCCACCTCACAGCGAGAAGGTCGAATCCTGATCTCGGGTCCCGGGCTCAGCAAGAGCATTCCTGTGTGGAGTTTTCATGTTCTCCCTGTGCTTGCGTGGGTTTCATCCAGGTACATTGGTTTCCTCCCACAGTCCAAAGACATTCACATCAGGCTGAATAGCGGTTCCAAATTGCCCCTAGGTGTAAGTGTGAGTGTGAATGGTTATGGGTGTATTGCTTTGTGATGGACTGGTGACCTGATCATGGTGTCCCCTCCTTTGCCCAGTGTCGGCTGAGATGGGCTCCAGTCTCCCTGTGACCCTAATTATTACCCAAGGATATAAGTGGTTTGGCAAATGAATGAATGATGGAGTCACATGTTCCAGATAAAAAGAGCCTTTATCTTATGATTATTTTGGATTGCTTCAAATAAAGGAGTAAAGTGTGTGTGTGTGTGTGTGTGTGTGTGTGTGTGTATGTACCACCTTCATAGACAGCAGGCGTGTGAGGCAGATCTCAGGTATAACCTTGGCTCTCTCTCGCTCTCTATCTCTCAGACTCCCTCGTCTGTGTTTGGACAGCTCCGGCTCTTCACTGGCTTTCTCCAAGTGCCACAGCTTCATCCCTTCATCCTCCTCATCCTCCAGCATAGGAGTCTCTGCCAGACAGACAGGGTGCAGGACAGATGGTAACTTGCCTCTGCTTCAGTATTCATATACATTTCAATGACAAAGCAGTATACTGTGAGACTCACTCTCTTCTGGTACGTAGTCATGGCTATCATTGTGGACATCTTTGGACTGTCGTGAGACCAGTGTTACTGTGGCACCATCAGGAACCTGAGAAGGTAATAAGAACCAATGGAAGAACAACTAAGGACTGCAACACAGTCTGTATATCAGCCAGAACATTAACACCACCCAACTGGGCTGTGGCTTAGAAAGCTGTAATACACTATGTGTTCTGACTCCTTCGATCATATCCAGCATTAACAGTTTCAGATGTTCGTTCTACAGTAGCTCTTCTGTAGAATCAGACCAGACGTACTAGCCTTCAGTTCCCATGAGCATCAGTGAGCCTTGGGCACTCATAACACTATTGCCAGTTCATTAGTTGTCCTTCCTTGGACCGTTTCTGTTAGGTACTTACCAAAGCATACCAGGAACACCCCACAACACCTGCTGTTTTTTAGATGAATAAACCCAATTTTTTAGCATCACAATGTGTCTGATGTTAAAGTCATTCAGATCCTTAACACTTGCTCATTTTTCCCGCTTCCAACACGTCAACTTCAAGAACTGATTCCTGCCACATACATCTCACAGTAACTACATAATCAATGTCATTTACTTCACCTGTCAGTGGTTATAAGGTTGTTAATATTGTGGCTGATAAGTGTATGGTTATATACATTTTACTGCTTTGCTTAAATGAAATAAAAAACCCAACAATGCCAGAAATGTGCACATAAATGCATAAGAAGAAAAATATATTTAATGTGTGTTTGATTTACTTTTGAGTCACCACTAATACAGATATTCATACATTTCTTAGAGGTTTGTAACTCAGAAACACTACAGTCTGCGGGTACTGAAGAAACAAGCAATAAAGTGAAGTTTAAGGCGATGCTTAAAGGAGCCCATTCACTTCCCAGGTATATTGAATTCCGACAATGAAATACATTGTTTCATTGAGCCTGAACAGCTCACCATACCATCGCAGGGCAACACACACACACACACACACACACACACACACACACACACACACACACACACACACACACACACACACACAAACAACTATTCACACTCACATCCACACCTTGGGGCAATTTGGAACTGCCAATTAATCTAATGTGCATGTCTTTGGACTGTGGGAAGATACCAGCGTACCCAGAGGAATCCTGGGATACACGGGCAGAACATGCAAATTCTACACAGTAACGTCCTCGCCGAGCCAGGGACTCAATCCCAGGGCCGTGATAACCACTACGCCACCGTGTTATCGGTTACAAATAAAACGGAATCGACTACAATGTCTTTCTGAAACCATTTGTTTACTCCTGTATGTGAGTCTCAAGGCCTGCACTGAGGTGAGTGAGAGTGCAGAACACTTGATCTCAGACTTTTCCACTCTCTACAAATCAGTGTTGTTACTGTCTGTTACTGTCAGTCTTGTTACTGCTATTGTAAACAGATACAGAACCAAAACACGATGTAGAACAGGTGAATAAGAGATACTAAGCCTGTGAGCTGGGGTGGTTTCACCAAATCTTAAACTTTGTTCATTTTAAAAGTATGTTAAAGTTGTAATGTCGTACATTGAGTGAGAAATGTTAATATTTAAACATTGAAATGGTCATTAAAGTAGTTTATTAATTGAAGTACAGTTGAAACTAAAAGTTAACATACATGTATAAAAAGACACATAACCTTTTTTCTCACTGTCTGACATTAACTTTTCCTGTTTTAGCTCGGTTAGGATTACCAAAATGATTGTAAAATGCCAGAATACTGACAAAGAATTTTAAAGAGAATGTTTTATTATTTTCTTTAAAGTTGGAAGTTTACATACATTAGTATTTGGTAACATACCTTAGAATTTGGTAGCATTGCCTTTAAACTGTATAACTTGGGTCAAACGTTTTGGGTATCCTTCCACAAGCTTCTCACAATAGTTAACCGGAATTTTGGCCCACTCCTCCTGACACAACTGGTATAATTGAGTCAGGTTTTTAGGCCGTCTTGCTCACACACGCCTTTTCAACTCTACCCACAAATATTCTATGGGATTGACATCAGGGCTTTGTGATGGCTACTCTAAAACATTGACTTTGTTGTCCTTAAGCCACTCTGTTACCACTTTTGCGGTATGCTTAGGGTCATTGTCCATTTGGAAGACCCATCCGCACATCACATCTAAGTGTCTTTTTATACAGTGTATGTAAACTTCTGGTTTCAACTGTACATCCCATAGAAGATTTATTAAATTAAACATGAATCATTATTTGCAATATGATATATAACATGATTTTAAAGCACATAGGTTCTACCTTGTAATGCTGCACAGTGTTTAGGCGTTTCCATGAGCCCTGCACCACTGAAGTCAGGTCTTCATCAGACAGGATTAAGTGTCCTGCTATCCCAGCCCTCCATTCTACATTAGCAATAAAATGTATATATTAAATTCTCCTTCCTTGAAGACACTATACAGCAAAACAATGCTGGTAATTAATGAAAGATTTCAAAGCATGCCACAATATGAGCTAGTATTGCACATCATGGCATTATAGCTGGAAAGTATAATAAACAATTATTCTGAAGAGGAAGGGGAGGGGGGTACCACTGAGGAGACAATTCAGCAACATTCACTGAGCCTGAGGTAAATAATTCAATTATTATTATTTTTTTTTTTTACAGTACTGACATTTTGTCACAAAGCAGCTTTATATAGTAAAGAAAATTTTAACTTATGACTCTAAACATTTCTCTATGAACCCTATACATCCCTAATGAACAAGCCTGTGAGCTTCCTCAGACGACATGATGAAGAAACCTTGAGAGGAACCAGACTCAAAAGGGAAACCCGTCCGCATTTGGGTGAAACCAGATAAAAATACAAACCATGTAGCAGAAACTTCACTACAGTGTAACACGAAGTCTAGTTGGTTATCTTATAACTGTACTGGGAATTATAGTCTTAGTTTATTTTAACAAAAGTGTTTACATCAACAGCAGTTTTTTT
>JBCNYH010000003.1:6480487-6491367 GCA_039654325.1 Tandanus tandanus
TATATATATGTCTGTGTGTACAAATCTGCATAAATTTGCACAAATACACAAAAAAAACCTATCACCAAGTATTAGTATGGACTACAGTTAGTCTTGTTGTACACTGTACCTGTATATAAGCACGATGACTAGTACAATAAGAGTCACGACAGAGGCACCAACACCGATGCCCACCTGAGCTTCCAGAGGAAACAAGGCTTGGCCCATAGACTCATACTCCACCCTTCCCAGGGAGAAGTTCAGATTCCCCATCCTTACCTACACACACACACACAAACACACGGGATGTGCCGTAATTGGAATACTGTTGTCTACTGATCTGGCATTGTGTATTTATATCTAAGGAGACTGAGTTATCTGAATTATATTAGTTATTGAATAAAGTTATTTAATGAAATCATGTGAAATTGGACCCATGGATTGAATAACACATTCAAACTAGGTAGTGAGGATATATTCGCACAAAATGAATAACTGGAATTATTTAAAAAATATGCAGCTTTATCCATATGAATATACAGATTATTTGAAAATTGTTGGCGCCATTCAAGACAACAGGTAAATATAATGTTCTAACATTATACACATTAATTTACAGCTGAAACATCTGGAGAAAATGAGGGCCTGGTAAAAAAAAAAAACAAAGAACAAAAAAACACTGGAACATTTTTGCCCAAGACCATAAACCTGCGTATAGGGAGAGATGGTGATCCACATCTCCTAGGTGTATAGGTTTGAAAGTGCAGTGTTGCCTAATACTAATAGCCAGAGGCTGAATTTCAATTGCAAAGAGCAGTGGACTCAGTGGGCAGCCCTGGTGTGTCCCTCGATGTAATGAAAATGGAATCGATCTATCCTGATTAGTAAAAACGCACAAAGTAGGGTTGGTATATAATATTTAGATCCATGAAACAAACTGGGTACCAAATCCAAATTCCTCCAACACCCTCCACATGTACGTATGTCCATTCAAGCTGATCAGATGCTTTCTCCGCATCTAAACAAGGGCAGCCACCTCATGGCTCTTACCATAAGTGTGACACATTATATTCATTAGTCTTCAAACATCAAGAAAATCTGCCCAGGATAAATCCAGTCTGGTCAGCGTGGATAACGGTCGTGATATACTTATTCAACCAATTTCGTAATAATCATAATATCAGTGCTCAACAATGCAATAGGACAGATCAATGCAATCTGTTTCATCCCTTCACTCTTTTAATGTCAGTGAGATATTGGCCTCATATAAAGAATTTGGAATTGTATTTGGAAAGTTTCGAGTGAATTAGTAAACAATCTCAGCAAGAGGGGAGCGACCTGCTCTGGGTATTTTTTTTATACAATTCTATGCGGTAACCACTTGGACCAGCACTCTTACCATTAAGAAATTATTTAATAGCATCTAAAATCTCTTGGATGGAGATATCAGCATCTATCGCGTCCCAAGCTGCATCGCTCAGTTTAGGAAGGTCTGAGTTAAGAAGTAATTAATTATAGAGAAAGACGTATGTCTTTGTGAAAAGAATGAATAATCTCTGTTTTTGGGATGTTGAAGCCTCCATATATCAACTAGATTCAGAGATGTTACAAAGTTATGTAACACCTTGGAGGCAGCTGAAGGTGGCTGGTTTGCCTGGGCCGACCTATCCAAAACATTATCAAGAATACAATTTAAATCACCGCCTACAATCACATGCATATCAGAATGCCTTGGGAGTAAGATAAATAATTTACTGAAGAACAAAGGGTCATCAAAATGTGGACCATATACATTCAAAAGTGTAACATGAAATTAATATATATGACCTGTTACCAAGATATATTTGCCATTTGGGTCACATATAGTAGACATATACCTAAATGGGACAGTTTTACGAATTAAAATCTCCACTTCCCGGGCTTTACTGGAGAATGTAGACTGAAAAATCTGATTAACCCAGCTGCATCTAAGTGCCTTTGCTCTTACGGGCTTTGCTCTTATTCCAGCTGGTAAATGTAATGCCTCCTCCTTGCGGTGGAAGACTAGGATGCATCGTCAATTAAAATAATGACAAACTGCGCACATGATGCCCTGATAAAATGTAGATAAAAACACAAATTCAAACACTTTACACCGAACACTATTAACATTGCCAAATCTGGAGAAGAACCGTCTCTGTTTTCTGAGGCAGCTAAGGTCGTTTAACATCTGCCGAACGCTGCTCAGGATGTTTTACGATTCTGTTGTGGACAGCGCCATCCTGTATGCTGTTGCATGCTGGGGCAGCAGGCTGAGGGTTGCAGGTGCCAACAGACTGAACAAACTGATCCGCAAGGCCAGAAACATTGTGGGGATGGTGCTGGACTCTCTGACGGTAGTATCAGAGAGGCAAATGTTGTCCAAAATAAAGATAATATTCAACAACACCTCCCACTCGCTTCACAACCTGCTGATCAGTCACAGGAGCACCTTCAGTGAGAGACTGATACCACCTAAATGTACCACTGAACGATACAGGAAATCATTCCTACCTGTGGCCATTAAACTCTACAACTCCTCCATACAGCAACAACATCCACTGTTACATTCCATACATTTACATTTTGCACTACATTTCCATTCTGTGTTCATCATATTGATAATACTGTACATATTACTCACTGACAGGATTCATTCTGGATCTGTTTATATGGATATTAGTAACTGCAAATTTTAAACTTAACTTTATAATTTTAAACTTATATATATATATATATATATGCTTATAGGGTGCCAATCATTTTGTTGTTGACTTGCTAATTCTAGTGGATCAAAAGCAGAGATGAAGTGATTTTAATGACTCACGGTGAACTCCAGCAGAGGACTTCTGGTCTCTCGTTTCCTTGTGGAAGACCCTGATGGCTGGTGTGCAGGAGGTTCACAGTAAAGGTGGTTCCTGGTGAGTGTTTTTACAGCACACACTGCATCTCCTATCAGAGCCACCACCTCCTCCTTAAAAATGGCTGAGTCCAGATTCTCGCCCTACACCAATATCAAACTGTAGTTCAGTATATTTACTTATTTCATACAAAAACATTAATAAAAACTACATATTTTATATACTTATTCCATTATGCTGCCAGCAGAACACATTCTGACGTAGCTGTACTGTATAAGGTGTATTTTCATTTGAAAAATCTAAAAGTGGTAGTGTGTTTGAATGAAAGAATATGTATTCCAGCTCTGTGGATTGTGTATAAGCAGGTAAAGGATTATGTGTAACCTCAACAGAGATGATGCTTCCAGGTTTGAGGCGATAGGGTTTTCTGTGGTCTTTTGGGTTTAGTGGGTAGAGGATGGGATTTTGCTCATAAGTGAAGTGGCTGCCGGTGATATCCTCAAAATTGAAATGAAGGTTATCCAGCAAGAAATGGACGCTAACGGTGGCATGGCGAGCCTCAGGGCCCAGTGCTGGTGTGGGACACAGGAGCAGATTGGAGCCGTTGATCACACAGTGCTTCTCCGTCTGAATAGGAAAAAAATCATGAGGAGGTTAAATGCATTTCAAACAAAAATGTGGTGGCAAAGCTATAAAGAGTTTCTGGATAACATGACTATAAATATATTGATCAGATATAGAGTACAGTGCATACACGCCCTGGCAAAATGTATGGAATCACCGCATTTAAAATATCCACACTGTTTTTTTTTTTAGTTCATATCAAATAAACAAATCACAGATATGACAGATATCACAGGTTATCTTAGATATCATAGATATCATTCATTTTGGCCGTAATCGCACGGTTTTTACCTTTTTTTTTGTACAGTAGTGCACAATATGCTGGGACTTCTGATTAGCTGTCCTCCCCCCACTGCCCCTGTCATACACAGAACTATCAACGTTCATCCCTGTCTGCCTCCCAGTGTACTGAACGTGGAGCTTTCAGGTGACCAATCAGAGCAGAGAAGGCACAGAAAAAAATATTAATGAGAGGAGGAAGCCAAATAGATCGTCCAGCACACACACTCTCATAATAAGTGTTTAAGGGGGAGGTGAGGAAGCAGCTTCTTGTGAAGTTTTTTGGATTAGTGATCGTACATTGGTGCTCCTCTGGTGTCCTAAATGAAAAATTAAAGGTGTGAAATGGGTATAATATCTGATTTAAGGTTTTTAAACGAATTGTACGATTGTAAAGAGTAGGTCATCAGGCTGCCGTCCAGGCTGTACTTTGCCCTCGCCCAGAGTCGGCTGAGATAGGCGCCAGCGTTTCAGAAATGAATGAATAAATGAATGAAAAAAAATTGGTTGAGGTATGGCATTATGGTGGCGTAATGGTTAGCATGTCTGCCTCACAGCAAGAAGATCCTGAGTTCGAGTCCCGGGCTTGGGGAGGGCGTTTCTGTGTGGACTTTGCACGTTCTCCCCATGTCTGGGTGGGTTTTCTCCGGGTATTCCGGTTTCTTCCTACAGTCAAAAGACATGCATGTTAGGCTAATTGGCTGTTCCAAATTGCCCCTGGCTGTGAGTGTGAATTTGAATGGTTGTGCATGTATTGGCCTTGCAGTGGTCTGGCAAGCTGTTCAGAGTGCATCCTACTCAGTGTCAGCTGAGATAGGCTCCGTCCTCCCAGCAACCCTAGTAGGATTAATCGGTTTGGCAAATGATTGAGTGAGTGTTTGAGGTATGTATCATGAAGCCAAAAAGTACAGCAATTGAAAAAAAAATGCTTTGTGTCATATCTGTGATTTGTTTATTTGATACAAAGTAAAACAGACAGAGTAATGATCCTTTAGGTGTGGTGATTCCATACTTTTTGCCAGGGATGGTAAATATATCTACGCACAAACCCAGATGCTCACACACTTTTACTAAACATACCTGCTTCACATCACAGATGCTATCTTCAGGACAGCGTGAGGCTGGAACTATACGCCGCTCCCTTTTGAGAGGCCAAAGCCCCACGTCTCTCCCAATGTGTCTCTCACTCTTTCTCTTCCTCCTTTTCCTCCCATGGAACTGTGGCCCTGGAGGGCTTAGGGTCACTCGGATGCGAGGGTCCTGGACGACATCCAGATTGTGACCAGAAACTCGAATCACACGACCCCCACTGGGAACAGAGGGAGAAACGAAGAATCAAGTTTTTATTAAGACGGAGAGAAATCTGGGGAAGAAGACAGTGTCAGTATGTGACACTGAGAACCTGGGGAGCTAATAAGGATTAACTAATTCAACTTTAACTCCTGTAGTATGGTGCAGGGAGAGGTGAGAAACGTCTGCAATAAACATTTCTATAATAAACATCTCTCTGTTCAGACTCCATCCCTACTTATTGTGTGGTTAGTTCTGGGGGCCTAGAAACGGACCTGATCATGCAGTGAGGAATTTAATTGACTGTAAAACTTATTACGTCCATAAGACCAAAAATTCTTTGATGCTTGGATGCAATAAAATGCTGAATGATTAATCAGAGTATTATTGAGAATATGAGCCTTTTCTTACATTTGACTGTATTCTGCAGTGTATATACCCATTTATTATATCCACACCCACTGGATATGACCAATCACTTGTTCTGATTGGCTCTTCTACTACAAGCATGCCAGCCTATGTACTCACTCACTCAGACACTTATTCATGTGCCAAACCACTTAATCTTACTGCAGTCAAGGGGAGGCTGGAGCCTATCTCAGCCAACACTGGGTGAAGGCAGGGTACACCCTGAACAGCTTGACAGACAATCGCAGGGCCAACACACACACAACCATTCACAATCACATACACAGCTTGGGGCAATTTGGAAAAGCCAAGTCGTCTAATGTGCATGTTTTAGACTGTGGGAGGAGACTGGGTGTACCCTGGCTTCTCCCAGATTTGGCTGAGATAGGCTCCAGGATCCCTGCGACCCTAGTTGGATATAACGTATAAATGAATAAATAAATGAATGAATGAATCAAATGAAAATAAGGAGAGAAATGAGCTACCTTGAGTTGTGCTTATTTGCTTATTATGAAATTTTCACCAAACGTTTGCTCTCAGTTTGCTGGTTTGATTGCGTTTATTTAGCCAGCAAGGCATGTAGCCTGCAAAGTATGTTTGTAATGGTTTATATATTTGGGATACCGAGGAGTTAAAGACAGATGCACAGTTTACTCTTTTTATTTACTCAAAATCAAATCGGGCCCTTTTCAGATGCCTTTTAATCCTCAATTTAAAGCTTTTTAATGTAACAAACCACACTCTACAGACACAAACTCATGACTCTTCTGAGCTCTTTTTAATCACCAGACTCTTTCCATATGCAAACACACAAAGAACACACATAACTAGAGGCAGTATTTATAAACGGGTGTAACTCATCATCGTGTCACTTGCTGGCTTTGCCTGACTCCCGTTTCCCTGCAGAGGTCACACCCTCACTGCCACAATCTTGTTGCAATCCAGTGGATGTGGATATAATAATAAAACAATTATTCCACTCAATTTCTTCATACAGGACTGATAGTCACCTCATGTACAACTTTAATTCATGGAATAACTGGTATATATTCCTCAAAAAAAAAAAAGAAATTGTATCAGCTTGGTGTTTATACAAACTGGTTTCATAGAATTCTTGGAACATGAATATACCTGAGGAAGCTTTTAGAGGGAACAGCACCAGTGATGATTGGGTCTGGAGTATAGTAATAAAAAGTGTCCTGTAGATGGCGCTCAGCTTCACCAAACCACACAGTTAAGGCATGATTTCCTGTTCTGTTACTGCCACTGGTTACACATGCAATTTGCTCATCGTCAGATTCTGGAGAGCTGCGAATTCAATATTTGATTGACATCAACACTAGGGTACATGGGTATATTTTACACAACTGTCTTCAAGTTAACTGAAATATTGCTTAAAATATTATGTGACAAAAATCCATAATCAAACAATTAAGTTAAATTTGTTTTAATTTAATTTTGTTTGCCTGTAATCAGTTTGAGCAAACCATAGTAAGTGTTTTTACCTAGTTAAGATACAAGGCACTCCACCAATCAGGATTCTGATCTCATCAGGCTGGCCTGTTCGTAGATCCTGGCCCATGATGATGACTAAAGTGCCTCCTGACCTTGGACCTTTCAGTGGAACCATTCCCAGTAACACTGGATCCTGAAATTCAAAAGACACAGATGAGGAAAGAACAAAAAAAAACAAAAAAGTAGAGTACAGGGGTCCAGGCGCTCCCACTAATAAAGGACCGTTTCATAATATGCCAATATAGAACAAGCATAGCAAATCTGAAAGCCCCAGCTTCAGGGTGCAGTAAGTAAATATCCGGAAACTAAAGTGTGACGGACAGACGAACGGAACCCATTCCTATAGTTCCCGATGCACTTTGTGGGTGAGAGCTAACAACAGACCTTATGCTCAGTTGCTTTGAAACCTGAAATGAATGTGCACCCATTCAAAAAGATTTTTCCAGCTGTATTTACTCAATGCAACTTACAACAATTAAGTGAAAGATGTAACAGCAACAGTTTGGGGAAAAAACACAGAATGACTGACATGGTTAGAGGAACCGTGTGTAAGATTTAGTGGCATCTAGTGGTGAGGTTCCAGACTGCACTCAACTGAAATTTCATTCACGACCCCTCCTCTCTGATACCTGTGTGTAAATCTAAATTGTCAGAAGCCGTCTCCGGAATAAGCATCCAGTAGCACGAAAATGACAAGTGGTAAGAATAATTTAGGTAGATATTTGGAAATTGCAAAGTAAAACTATCACACAAAAAGTCAGCTAGCTATTCCAGAATCAGAAAATGCTAAAAATTCAAAAGGGCCATTTTGTGTTTTGTTGCATCTGGACGGCGCGAATAGGTGGGTCATGTGAGTAAACGAAGAGCCTGTCAGATTTGCTAGCTGTGTTAGCATTTGCACATCTGGGAAACACAAACAAACCTTTACAAAGAGTTAGGATGCCATATAAACTCTCTCCATCCTCATGAGGGCTTCACTTACAAAGACTAAGACTATACGATGTAATGTTGCAAAAAACAATTTAAAAACACTACAGTACGTAGACAAGACACAGAGTGGTTGTAACATGCTGCTGCAAGACTCGTGTTGCACACTACAGTCCATTGTAGAAGGGTTCAGCTTGCAGGATACACATGCTCTCCGTAAACAGAATCACTTGTTGACGTACCGGGTGAGAGAGGAAGAGATTACATTAGGCTACATTACCTGTCCGGCAGAAAGCGGGAAACTTCCGCATCACTTAAATCTTTTCCTCGTCGGTTATCTCCTTCTCGGAAAGGCTATACTGATATTTATCCTACTTTTATATTTAATCCGTCCTGATCTCATTTAGTCTCCAATGTTATTTCTTCTTTACACTGATGATTCATACTCTGTCTGGTTTTTTTTCCAGTATAATATATATACGATCTGCCAATTATCAAAACATAATTGGATCACTTGTCCGAAAACCACGCATCCCTCTTCCCAGTGACAGTCTTTAGCTCCTCCTGGGGATCCCGAGGATCAAGGGCATTCTAATCAGACGCCCGAACCACCTGAACTGTCTCCTTTCGATGCATCAGCTTTACCCCAAGGTTACCCTGGATGTTTGAGGCTGAGCCCCGACACCCTCCAAAGGAAACTCATTCCATCTGCTTGTATCAGCAATCTCACTGTTTTAGTCACAACTCAAATCTCGTGGCCCTAGGTTTGGAATGTAGATGGACTGGTAAATCAAAAGCTTTGCCTTTTTGCTCAGCTCCCTCTTCACCATAACAGGGTTCTCACAAAACAGTTTGCCAATACTTTTTCTTACAAAACAAAAGACTGAGCCAAGAATATAAAAATAACATGAGTTTAAGACTGCTCTCACGTCTCTCTCTCTCTGTCTCTCTCTCTCTCTCTGTCCCCCCCTCTCTCTCTATCATACATGCATGTCCCTGACCAGTCCCAATGATGCAATATGACTGGATGAAAACATGAAGCATGGTGGCTTTGGAGACGGGGCTTTGAATTGCTGATCTTCTGCAAGTTTAGTGGATTAAAACAAATTGGAGTGCTTTTTTGCTTTGGGAAGCTAAAAATGATATTTTCTCATGTCTTATTGTACAGTGTACTTATGTGTAACCATAAGTGTTTTATTCTTTGAAGTTAATGTCAGAAAAACTGTTTTATCATATTAGGGTCGCGCGGAGGCTGGAGCCTCTCTCAGCCGACTCTGGGTGGTGGCGAGGTACACCCTGAATAGCTCGCCAGTCCATTGCATGACTAACACACAACCATTCACACTCACACCCAGGAGCGATTTGGATTAATCAATTAGCCTAGTTCTTTAGCCTGTGTACAGTTCTTTGAACTGAGAGAAGAAACCATGAAGAAACCCTTGCACGCAAACTCCACACAGAGATGCCCTTGCTGAGCCCGAGACTCGAACCCAGGACTTTCTTGCTTTGAGGCAGATGTGCTAACAACTACACCACCATGCCGGCCCTTGTGCTTAACGTGAGATTCTAGATGAAGATCTGCTGAGTTACCTGGTAGTGAAAATCCTGGAGAGATTTTCCAATTCCTCCTCCTTCAACCTTCACAGAAACATGTCCTTGTCTCTTACTTTCACTTGCTGTGGTCTTACATACAATGCTGGACACACACACACACACACACACACACACACAGGAACATATCCAAGATTGAATTAACACAGAGTATTTAATTTCCTCTTAGAGTTCATTCCAGGTGGACTTGGTTTAAATGAGCACAAACACATGCTCACGTGAATCACTTTATTCTTTAATATTTTATTGTTCATTTCAAATCTTATATTAACCTGTTCCCCAAATTTTAATAAAAAAGCTAAAAAGAGAAAAGGCTTAAAGCACTGACTTTATGCTCAGTAAGGGATTTAATAGTGTTCTAACAATAATAATTTACCTGGATGAGATCTCATATCTTGTGGGAATAACAATGCAGGGTACTCCAGCTACAGAAACAGAGTGCTGAATGTCCTCTGCTCTCTGGCCCAGGTTTGATCCCGAGATAGTGATCACAGTACCGCCCTCTACTGGCCCACACTGAGGCTCTATCTACCACAGAAAGCAGAATATTATGAGAGGGGCTGAGGATAAAATGGATTAAAGCTGTCTGTTGCATACATCAAGAAAACGTTTCAATTATTCATTCATTCATTTGCCAAACTGCCTCATACTACTGGGGAAGCTGGAGCCTATCTCAGCCAATCTGGGTGAAGGCACAATACACCCTGAACAGCTCATCAGTCAACGCACACACAACCATTTATACTCACACTCACACCCAGGGGTGAGTTGGAACAGCCAGTTTTCCTAATGTGCATGTCATTGGACTGTGGGAGGAAAGCGGAGTACCTGAATGAAACCCACGCAAGCATTGGGAGAACATGCAAACTCCACACAGAAACAGGCCAGGAATTGAACCCAGGACCTTCTTGCTGTGAGGTGGACGTGCATAAAGAAAACGTAAGAATATTTTGCAATCTCCTAAAATGCGTTCGATATTTTGCATTAGCCTGTTTGAAAGTCTGCCATTTGTAGTTCGTTTCACTCTCGCAAGTGCGTGAAATCCCCAGGATAGGACATGTGTCAGTTCCGATAAGGCAAGATAACGGCAAAAATGGGAGAAGTAGAAGTGCCATGGTGGGTCGACCCTTCCGTTAGCTGATGAACGGCAATAATAACAGTATACAGATATAAAACTAATAAATCGGATATAAACTATTGAACTTCTGAATAGAATAAAACAAGGCACTTCTACACATAATATTACATTTACATACATCAGACAGGCGTCTGCCCATTTACATGCACGCATTATATATATATATATATATATATATATATATATATATATATATATATATATATATATATATATATCTATATACGTGT